>OY728140.1:607834234-608059847 GCA_963277665.1 Viscum album
AGATGGTCCTGACACTGGCGCGATTTATCCACCAAGTCGTCGACGTAGCATTCCACCAGTGTGCCGAGGATTGTCTTGAATATGCGGTGCATCGCCCATTGATAGGTGGCACCTGCATTCTTCAGGCCGAAGGGCATGACCTGGTAACAAAAGATACCTTGGGGGGCCCTGAAGGCAGTGAACTCCTCATCCTCAGGGGCCATCCGGATTTGGTTGTATCCGAAGTATCCATCCATGAAGGAGAGGGCTTGGAATCCCGCCGTGGCGTCGATCAATAGCTCTGTCACCGGAAGGGGAAAATCATCCTTCAGACAGTGGCGGTTGAGATCGCGGAAGTCGATACAGACTCTGATCTGCCCGTTCTTCTTCCTGACCGGCACAATGTTGGCCAGCCATCTGGGGTACTGAACTTCCCTCACGAAGTTGGCTTTGATAAGCTTGTCAACTTTGGCCTCAACCATGGCACCGTGGAATGGGTGCATCTTCCTGGGAGGCTGCTTGAACCCGTGATGGTTCACCGGGAGACCAAGGCGGTGGACGGCTACCTGAGGATCTAGCCCCAGCATCTCATCATAGCCCCAAGCGACCACATCACGGTGCTGTCTGAGGAAGTCCACGTACTGCTGCCTCTCCTCAGAGGGCATGGAGGCACTGACCAATGTGGGTCTTGGATCTGCTTCGGTTCCAAGGTTCACCTGTACTAACTCATCGACCGTGGCGGAGACACCCTCCTCAAAGGCTGGGGGTGCATCTTCCACGTCCTCTCCACTCGGGGAGGGATCGTCCACGGGAGAGACTGCGTTGGAAACTGCATTGGGGCCACCAGATCCTGCTGGGCCGCTGGTGCTAGCATGGGCGGTCGCGGTCATCTCATCAAGAGACTCACAGGCCTTCGATACCATGGCTACGTCCAACCGATGGATCGGGAGGACGTAAGCGTCATCCAAACTGGACCAGGGATCACTTGCAACAGTGAGAGGCTCAACCTCACCTGCCAGGATCTGCTTATCCTTGCTCTTGTAATAGTCCGCGTGCAGATAGCGGGCTTCACATGAGGCAAAATGAGAGGCATCTCCCTGAAGCACCCCTACTCGACCATTAAGGGAGTATTTCAGGCATTGGTGGTAAGACGAGGGAACCGCCGCATGAAGGTGGAGCCATGGCCTGCCCATCAATGCGTTATATGCAGTGTCCTGAGAGACTACCATGAATTCGGTGCTGGAAACCAGGTCACCGAACTGGGTCTTCAAACGTATCTTTCCGACCGGAGTTTGCTCGGTGCGGTCGTACCCCTGGATCCTGAGGTCGGAGGGAATCAAGTCATCCTCAGACAACCCCAATCTCCAGAGCGTCCGAGTTGGAATCAGGTTAATCTCGGACCTCGTGTCGACAAGACAACGTCGGACTTCAAGGCCATTGAACTGTCCAGTAACATACAGCGGACGAATGTTCCCCTGTATAGGAGGGTCTTCGTCCTCACCAGAGAACGAGATAACTGCCTGACATTCGGCGTCCTCAATCGTTTCGTCGTGAAAGGCCTATGTAGCCGCAACCTCCGTCTCAAACTGGAGGGGGCTCATCAGGGCTTCAGCGAGAACCTCGCGCATCTCAGGTGACATGCGCAGAGCCTCAAGGATGGAGAGCCTTGCTGGGATGTCGGCCAAGTGCTTCAGGACATCATACTTTTTGGCCAAGCGCGAGCCCCTGGTTGCAGGAGGTTGCTCTGCGGTTGGAGGCATGACGGGCCTTGCCGGTTGGACCGGCGGCCGACTGGTGCTTGGCGCATCTCGCTGTTCACTAGTTGAAGCCCGGGGAGTGGTCACCGTACTGGGGCCAGGAGGCCGGGATGGACTCGTGGCAGGACGGAGCTGATCGCGGCACGGTTGAGGCGGTTCTGCCCGGTCCCACACCACAAACAGTGGCGGAGGCGAATCCGTCATCCCCGGATGGGGGGGCTGCGCGCGCTGAGCTCGGTTTCGAGCATGCTGCCTAGTCTCAGTGGCGTGCACGGCATGGCTGGAGGTACCAACTGTCGTGCCCCATTGACTCCTGTTGTTGCGGTTCCTCTGACGGTGGCGACGACCGGGGACACTAGGGAGGTCCACCTGGTGTTCTTCAACGTCGGTAATCGAAAAGGGATTTACCAGCTCGACGGTATTAACCGAAGCGTACCCAACACTGTCATCGGACGAATCATTCATCACCGGGCGGATCCGAGGAGGGACCCCCTTCGGGGGCATGAAATCGCCGAGAGTGCGGGATAGTGGTGGAACTGGCGGGGCACGCTCTTCCTTCTTGCGCCGCCGCCGTTTGCTATTCTCGGAGGGGGAAGGCTGGGACGACGATGCCGAAGCAGCACCCGCAGATTCTGGGGGCTCAGGCTGATTCAAGCACGCACGGATGATTCCATGGGCGCGAATGATCGTCTTGCGGGCCATCCAATTATTATACTTCTGGGATCCGCGGTCGGAGACCAGCTTCCATTCGTCCTCGTCACCACTATCGTCACCTGATCCCACGAACACACCTGCCACTTGCACTGGAGCTGGGCCCAACTTGATTACATTGTTGTTAATATGGTCTTGGAGCCAGTACTTAAACACGTAGCATCGCCGGATGGTGTGCCCCAGGGCCCGATGGTAAGGGAAGTAGAGGGGGTTATCCATGAGATGTGCCTCCTCTGGCCTCCAACACTCAGGCAATCGCACAATCCTCTGCTCCAGGGTGCTCCGGAAATAACCGGGGACCTGATCCTCGTGAAATGAGTAAGTCAGGTATCGCGGGGCCCTGGGAGCGTGGTCTTGCTGAGGGGCTGGAGGGTCCTGCCGAGGAGGTGGACCCTGATTATCTCTCCTAGGTTGTGGCGGTACATTACGCGGAGGGGCCGGCCGGTTCTGGGGCTGCCGCTGCTGGGCCGGGAACTGAGCCCGTGGAGGCGGATTCCTGTGAGGCTGTGGAGCTGGCCTCACCGGCAGAAACTCCAACTGCCTGGGGGCCTCTATCTGGGCAACAGCAGCGGGCTCAGCCCTGCTGACTCTCCTTGCAGGGATCATAGGAGGCAGCGGGTGTGCCTGACTGGCCTGTTGCAGGGCTTCCTCAAGACGTTGAGCCTTGTCTGAGAAGTCCCTGAACCCTCCGGGGTAATTCTGAGTGATCAAGGAAGGGACCAGCTCGGTCTTGACGTTCCCGACGCACATTGTCAGCAACTGCTCCTGAGTCAATGGCATATCAAGGGAATACGTGAGACCCTTCCATCGGGCGATGAAATCCGCAACTCGCTCATCAGGACTTTGCTTGCACTTGAAGAGGTCTGCGATACTCATCATCCGGGTCGTGGAACTGAACTGGTAGAGGAACTGTCTACGAAGGTCCTCCCAGCTAGTTATCAACCCGACGGGGAGCTGGCTGTACCAGACAAATGTTGGCCCTTCCAGTGTCTGGACAAAGCAGCGAAGCTTAGCGGCCTCCTGCTCCGCCGGAGTTCCCAACATAGGCCCGCACCTCGAGTTGAAATGGGCCAAATGCTGTGGCGGATCTCTAGTCCCATTGAAGGGGGCGAAAGTGGGGTTCCCGAATCCCGGAGGTGCCGGCATGTCATCCACCCATGCTGGGTATGGCTTGCCGTCCGGTGGGATCGCCACTTGCCGAGTCTCCGAGGCTTCCAAGAGGGCAATGAGTGCTGCCATTGGATCGTCCGGACATGGGTTCCAGTCCTGGCAAGGATCTCTAACCACGAGCGCATTGCATGGCCCTTCAATCGGGTCGTCGACCGGGTCGTCGAACTCGGCAGCTCGTGGGATGGCGGGCGGAGCGGCCCTTGGGGCAGCGGGAGGAATCCGAGCGGGGTCTCTCAGGTAGTCACGCCGCTCGGGAGGGTGTGGTGAAACATACCGCGCCCTCTTGCCATAGGCAATGACCTCTCCCCTGTCGGCAAACACGGCGTAATCACGGTTGCCCGGGAGAGTCTCGTCGAGGAGCGGTTGTTCCTGTCCCTGTTGTCCTGGCCTAGGATCACCGTAGTCAGGCCGCCACTCTGCAGCGCGCTCAGCGAGGAGCTAGTCAACTAGCTTCTTCTGCTCGGCGAGCTGTTGACGTAGCGTTGCCTTTTCGGGATCCTCCTCTGCCCTCTGCATGGAGGCAGATGGGTCGGCGGGCTTTATAGCCCTGCCGTGCTCTTTACCTTTGCTGACGTTTCGGCTCAACGTCAGTGCTTCAGTGGGTGCGGGGAGACCCAGGAGGCTCCTCTGGTGACGAGTAACCGTCACTGACGGATCCAACGATGGCTTGTCTTCGGGGGGAGAGCCCCCTTCGAGAAGTTCCAAGTCGTTCCCCTCTCCCGACAGGTCAGCCATATTGACCGTTTCCGTCCCTGGGGATGTACCCTCAGGGCCACCCAGTGAATCGGGCTGTCGGCGAATCGCACTGAAGCGTAGGGAAGCGTACTGCCCCCATCCACGAATATACACATGGGGAGTGGCTTCCTCGATAACCTTGCGGAGTACTTGAAAAAACTCAACGCATCGTTGTTGGAGGGCCCTGTGGTGCCCAAATGACCCGGGGTGCCGAACCGCGGGGAGCGTGGCCAGGTCAATCTGACGGCACTGCTCACCAATATCCTCCAAGTGCGCTTGACTCCCGGGATATGGAATTTGTAGGGGGTGAATACGGGAGTGAGTCTCCCGGAGAGTTTGGCGAAAGCATTCGAACTCATCCGGGGTGAGCGATTCGGGTGCATCAAAGTCCGGTCCTGCGACTGGCCAAAACTTCTCAGGGAAGTGGCCCTCTGCAAGGATGGTCCAGAAGCTCCACAACTCAAACTCGGGACCCAGGTCTCCTTGGTCCCCTTCAGCGACTGGGAATGGACGGGGAACCGGCAGTGGTGCCGAGGCGGGCCGCTGGGTCGGCGGGCTGGCCGGCGGTGAATACGGAGAGCAGGCCGATTGGCCTCCACATCCCGGGCCGCCCTCTGAGGGTTTCGGTGCCCCAACTACCACATCACGATAGGACGGGCCGGCGAGCGAACATCCTGCCGTAGCGTCGGTGCTCGCCGAGGGTGCACTGGATCGTGGCTCGACCGTCGGTCCCCAGAAAAGGTCTCCAGCTTCTCCGATCGAGGCATAAGGCGCTTCCGGAGGGGCCGGTACCAACCGCAAGCTTGATCCTTGGGGGTCTACCAGGCCCTCGCTACTCCGGATATACCTTCGGAGAGAAGCGGGGATCATATCGATCTCGCTCTCGGGAAGTACGAGGCTGACGTGCCGCATTCCTACCCCTGCCCCTGACTGGCGGGATCGGGGGGAGGGATCTGTCGCCGAATCATACTCCGCCTCTGTATCAGAGAAACGAACCGGTCGGATCTCTGTCCGGAATTCCGTAACATTCCTCCCTCTACGTCGACGCCTCGCCTTCCTGCCCCTGGGTGGTTCTTCGGGGCATGGCTGATCTCTGTCCTGGCATCCTCTGGCCGCACTGGTGCTGGGGCCAAGAGGACTAGAAACCAAGGTGCGAGGAGCACCGGGACAGATATCAAAGGGGACGCGGGGAGAGATTCTTCCGGGCAGGCCTCCGGGCTGGGATCGGAAGGTGGGATCACCCATGCCTCTTGGATCGGCCACACGGAGTGGACCCTGCTGGTGAATAGCGCTACCGCGAGGTGGTCCGCGGTGGCTATTGCCTGTACCCGCAACCGGGAGAGTCAACCCAACCTGCCTTTGGGGCGGTCGGGGCCTCGATCCAGGTCGGGCATAGAAGTGCCCCTGCTCAGGATGCGCAGGGGCCTGGTGACTAGAGCCAGCAGTGGATTGGGCCAACGCGGTCGCCGTTGCTAGGGCCCCAAGGTGGGCATCCTCTTCTACTCGTGCCCGACGTTGGCGTCGGGATAGACGTGTCGGGATCAGCGGCGCAGGCAGGTGGAGAGCCCGTTCTTCGACTTGAGAGTCCTGTCGGCGGTGTCGATGTGGCCTAGCAGGAGCCCTTATTGCGGATCCCTGGAGCGAATCTCGGATAGGGTGGTCCCGGACATCCTCCACCTCATCCGCATAGGGGAAGGAGCTGTCGGAGCATTCCGGGGATAAACTCCCGAAGCGGTTGGACGTTGAGGTAGGCAACGGTGCCTCCCTGCGCGGCCCTCGGGGGCGGCGTTGGTGGCGAGGTGCAGCTTCCTCGAGGTCTAGGCGAGCCAGGTCCCGGGTGGGGATGACTCCCTCTTCCTCATATCTCCGCACCAAGTTGTTGATCACCCTTCTCTGGATGACCTCCGAGGCGGAGAGAGGGCGTGGTTGTCCCGCAGCTGCGGCTACTGGGACGGCTGTGGAACGGGCGGGACCGCGCGGAGTAGCCGCGTCGGTGTTTCCCCTACCCCTGCGCCAGTGGGCGGGCGGAGATCGGGCACTGGATCGGGCGACCTAATTCCTGAAGATAGGGAGAAGAACCCATTAATACTGACATGAAAAGGAATAGACTACCAATCATTAGTGCCACAACGCCTTCCATGGGGGGAACCCAGGCCATCGACGTCGTGAGATGGAGTGCCCGATTTCTCCTCCCCAGCCCCTGGCGGGTTCCGTGCCCCGGTGCTGAATGCTCGGCCGGGCAACATGCGAATCTTCCAACACCTCTGAAAGCTATCAGTCTTCGTATTAAGGAGAAGAGCTTCACGTCGGGTTCACCATTTTTCTGTTTCGGTGCGGATGTGCGTCGGGTTTCTGTTCCGACGCTGTTCCGCCAGGACGCGTTCGCGCGTGCTCCCGTCGACCCGAGGGGATGGGAGCGCGGCTTGTGGCCCCGCAGTCCCACTTTCCAAAGGCGGGCGACATCCGTCCCTTATTTAGGGACGTCTGCTCCTTGATCAAAACCGGGATGATGGGACGTCGTCTCCACCTTCCGTGGACGTCTCCCCGGAACTCGTCGCCTAATCCGGGTCTCCCTCATAGATTTAAGAATGTTCGTGAATCTCGTTCCCGGCGCCATATCTTCATGGACACCGGTTAATTATGCTGCTTCCGCCCAGACACTCCAAGGGGTCTGGTCGGGGCAGCAACCTGCGGTGAGGGGACCGGGTAGCTCTGGGTGCTGGGGGCGTGTCTTAACACTGCGGCTCTGCATGTCTGCCTTCCGTCCCTAATAGGGCTTCTCGAAGGCGTGATGGCCTGAGGAATCCCGCGCTGGGTGCGGGGAACTGCGTTACCTGAGGTTTTCCTCAGCTTCCCATGTTTAACATGGGGTATGCCGCGAGTTTAGCGTCCAGCGGGGACGGCATCGGACTGATCAACATGAGGAGTGGATCAGATGACAGACCCCCTTGCGGGGAACCTCCGACGATGGGGCCAGCACATGGGCGGCTTCCCGAGTGAAGTGGAGTGGAATGAAATGGCATGACCCCACCGGGATGTGGCGTCCCGGGTAAGGATCGGGGTGGATGAATGAGTGAAGAGCTTGGACCCCGTAGAGGCTTCCTACGTACCGCGTGTTAGCGCGGATCAAAGTCAACGTAGTTCGGATATACAGTTTAACGTCATGCTGGACGATGGCAAGCCGACTCACGAAGGGGTCGAGGCTACCGGGCGGAGGATTGAACCGAACCACCTCACACAGAGGGGGATGGAACGGCCGGGTGGATCAACGCGAATGTGAACCCGGGAGGGTTCCACTGATGGACGAACCGACGTGAATACGACCGGGACGACCAGGTGGTGGGCTTGAACCTCAAGGAGGCTTCCTACGTACCCTGTTTAGGAGACAGGGATCAAAGTCCACGTAGTTCATTCTGTCAGGACTTACGCACTGAGGCAACCTGAGTGCGGCAAAACTCAGTTGGAGAGGGACTTGGGCCGAAAGTAAGAGACACCTCGATTCATGTCACGCCCTCTACTGGCTTCGGCAGTGGGAAAGCACAATGGAGATACACATGTGCAGTCCCCCACAAGAAACCAGGGGTTTGTAATACCCTACCCCCGTGGGCGAAGGCCACTCCAATCCCGACATCCCTGCAGAGACGAGCGGGTGGGGGCCACATCCAAACCGGGGGGACCCTACGTGTGAGGCACGAGATCGGGTGATGCGGACGGTTTAACGTCTTCCCGGACGAAGTACAGTTTAACGTCGTGTGTTGAGGACGAAGCGGACGGTTTAACATCTTGTCGGACGAAGTATAGTTTAACGTCGTGTGTTGAGGATGAAGCGGAGTTTGGGGCTTACACCTTGAGGAGGCCCATATGCTAGGCAGTTTAACGTCGTGCAGCTCGGACGAATGCAGTTTAACGTCATGTTGGACGATGGATGCCGGGCAGTTTAACGTCCTGCAGCGCGGACGAATGTTGCCGCCGATGGGTCCGTGTCACTTCGTGCGAGCCTAGAGGGCCGCACGGGAAGAGAACGCACGGTGCGGGCACCCAGGATGAAGATCATCGGGCGCCACGCAGGCGGGTACCCTCAGGGGGTTAAAGGGGGCGACCCTGGCGGTTTGCGTGCAATATCGCGGGTCGGCGCGCAATTGTGTGGGCTGGCGCGCAATTGGGTCAGCGCTTTGCGCACGGAAGATGGAGATTGCGCGCACCAGGCCTCTGATAGCGCGCGGGGGCAACAGCTCGTTCTTTAACGAATGGACACTTAGTAAGGGGGGTGCGCGCAATCCGGCTGGATTGCGCGCACCCGAGGGGCAATTGCGCGCAAGAGGCTTCTTTTACGCGCGAATGCCTTCGGGTAAGGAATTAGTCAAAGGAAAGAAGCCAAAGGGTTTGCACGTGAAGGCGAACCCCGAGGCTTGCTTGCGCGAAATAAAGGAGGTTACCTGAAGATCGGCATTGCGCGCGGAGGGGGTGGAATTGCGCGCACGAGCGACTCTTCGAATTCTGGCAACCTTCAAAACGTCGGGGGTCGCCTTGTATTTATAGGCAACCCCGGCCGTGGAATCTTGCCGCCGGCATGCAATTCATGGCGCGGGCACTGAATTTACTTCGCGGGCGCGGAATCGGGGCCCCGGCGCGCAAGGGAGTCGCGCGGGCCGCGGGCGCGCAAAATTGCACGCATCCCGGGAGGATTGCGCGCCACACTTCAACTTTGCGCGCAGGCCTCCAAAATTCCGCGCAAGGCCTCCAGGCCTTCCGAAACGTGCTTCTGACTCCAAATATGACCTCGCTTTCCACATCCGGAACTTCTTTTGGGAACAACGGACTTTTTCGGCGTCTACACATATCACCAAGGTCCATCCCCAAGGTGTCATAAAAATTACCAAGGTTATTCACCAAGGTATCGTGAAACTTGTCATCTATAGAGATTAATTCGTTACCCAATACATTGAAGATCTATTAGGGTGAACCCTCAATATTTATTTACTTTAATGTGATCGACATAGATAATAATAAAAAATTTCATAAATAATCCAAATGGAATCAAAGAAATGGGTTTCATGTCAAGATTGTGACGTTTAAAAAGAGCTTAAAAATAAGATCATTATGTCATTTATAACCCATAGAAAGGGAGTGAGGGTTAAATGTATGTAAATTACAGAATCAAATATATCATCTATATATATTTATCAAAATCCATGGAAACAAAATAATTCTGGGTATTCATATAAATAAACAATAGAATTTCTTGAGAGAAAGAGATAGAAATTTTGGGATGAAATTTCTGCAGCATAACGACTATATAACATGGTTTTAGAAAACACTGAAAAGAAAGGGGAAAAGGGACACCCACTCATAAATAACTCATAATAAAATATGGGTACTAAATAAGATCATGTATGGATATTTTAATTACATACCACATGAAAGGAAAACATGAAAGAAAAGAGAAGTTGTGATTTCTCTTACGAAAAATTCAACAGCCTGACGGCATCACTTAAAAATTTAGAAAATAAATTGATGAGAGCGGAAAGGGTATCTCAACAATTAGACATGAAATGGAAATAAATTAGAACATTTAATAACATACCCTCAACATAAATATATGGAAATTCAAAGACACAACATAAAGGAATTTGTGACTTAAAAGAAGAGGGTGAAAGGATCCCTTACCTTGAAGAGTAACTTTGAAAGATTGAATGTCGGGACCTTGGGAGGCTTGAGGGAACCTTGAGAGGACTCTGTGAGAAGTAAATAGACCATAAATTAGTTGGGAAGGATTTTTAAATGAAATGAATGAGGGAAAGCCTTGGTATTTATAAGATAAGTGAGGGGGCAAAGCATTAATTTCCAAGGGACACCTCATCGATGGTTTTGGAAAAACCATGGTCTTTCCCATGGTATTTTCCCATGGTATTGGCCACTTTGGACACCTAATACCTTTTTGTACTATTCATACTTCGACCAGAATTATTGCATAATTATTTCATCCTTAATAATGTCATTAAACACCCGAAACTCAAAAACTGTATTTTCACTATTCAATAAAAATTCAACTTTCTCAGAAAAATTCCAAAAATTCACCTTAACCAAATATCAATGTTCAGATTTCAAAAATGAACTCTATTTTATGAAAATAATTTTCTAAATATTTTTAATTTAATTTTTAAATAAAAACACTATTTACTAAAAATTCAATCGTTTAAGAAAATTCTGAAAATTTTAGCTTAACCAAATACCGATGCTCTGATTTCAAAAATGAACTCCATATTGTGACTATAATTTTCTAAATATTTTTAATTTTATTTTTAAATAAAAATCACTATTCATCCGAAAAAAACTAATACTTAACCAATAATTTATTAAAATAGATATTTACCTATTTTATTGAATCACATTACTTAATCAAGGTGCCTAAATTAGATTAATACTTTATTAAGTGAAGTTACTTAATCCATTTGGTCACATTACTAATAATAAGCATAAAATCACTATTCATAATTTACTATTTATTAAAAATTAAGTTTATCTTAATAGACTCTAAATTTCATACAAAACATAACTATAGAAGACCATTTTTTAAAAATCATTACACATTATTAATTATTTAAGGTTTACATAAATATTTTTAAAATATCATTTTTCTAAAATTCATCAATAATATTCATACTATATTTATCCGAACATTTGAAAATTCACAAACATCACCATAAGAAGAAATCACAATTTTTATTTAAATCAAAGGATTAGCCATTGCATTTATGGTCTCATTACATAGACCCTAATAACACCATCATAGGACCTAAGAGTAAGGTGTGATAAAGTGATAGAATCGTGGGGCGGCTCGTCCAACATTACCCGAGTAGTGGTTTATATCAGTATGAACTTCTTGCGAAGGTGATTCCGTTCCAACTTCACATGATGATGTTCATCTTGCATTTGGTCTAGAGCAAAGCCCAATGGTGCAACCTCCATCCCGAGTTCCATTAGATGGGCTTCAATTGGCCTTAGACTACTGGATGGGGCCATCGAATCATCTTTCTATACTAATTTATCAATATCGCTTGTATTTATAGACAATAATCAGAACATTTCGTTTCCAATGGTTATATTGACCAACGATCATATAACAGTCGAAACCCAATGGTCTTATTTTAATTATACTCATTTTATTAAATGAAATAGTTTTATTAAGTATAAAATAAAATAACACAAAAGTTAGGAAAAAAATTTATTCAAAATTTTGAGTTGTTACACGTTATAAGATATTTTTTATGCAACCCACTCGTGCAGTACATTACATTATTTTAGTCTAGCATAAGTGTGGGGAATATGATTTGTGATTTTATATTCCATGTTGTGAAAACTTTTATGGAGAAAAAATGATTTGTATAAAAAAAATTTACATTTAATTTTTCCCATTTATTGTGTTTTAAATGAGATGAATGTTGGATCTTTCATGAGGGATAAACGTTCTTCCTTTATAGAGATTTAGAAAAATGAATTATAAAATTTTGGGAAGAATTTATTATTCCATTACTACTGAATTTAATAAAGGTATGGGGTGATGTAAATAATAATGTAATTTTGGATATTACATTATTCTTATAAAAAATAGAAGAATACCTTGCTAAAGTTGAAAATGGAATCATGCAATCTTGCTTCACCAAAGTGCCAAACCATCTCTTTTTGCCTTATAATTTTTTAAATTTGAAACCCACCAGTCCTTAAAACCTCAAAAAATACTTTCTAAGTACCCATGATAGTTGAAATTCATTAAAATCAATTTCTTTGATGTTTATAAATTTTTCAAGCTTATGGTGCTCCTTGCATTTATTTGGATAAGGGAAAAAAATTCAAAATTAAAATCATGTTTTGAGAGGAAAAATTGTGGTAGGAACACTTATGAGTGGAATAATGAAAAACATGGTAATAGAATTATTGAACATAATTATAAAATTGTAACTTTATATATTTAAGAGGAATGATCATTTGAGTGACTTTATTTTAATCTTGTGAATTTTATTGGCATAAGATTTGAATTTTCATGTGAAATTTATTTTGAGTACTCACATTTCATAGGGTCTAAGGCTTAAGTGTGGTATAATTGATTGATATGATATATGAAATAAATATTTCATTTCTTTAAATTTTTTATGCCCACAAAATTTCCCTTTTAATTAAAATTGGAACAATTTTGGATTGTTTATGAATTTTTAACTTAATTGTGAAAATTCCCTAATTATGGAAAATTAATATTTTTTTATCACTTCATTATTTGGGGAATAAATATTAATAAATTTTTTGGAATTATTATTCAGTTGGTTTCCTTATATTGTGTAATTCATTTCATCCAAAGGGTACACGTCATGAATCAATCATTTTGAGGCCCAAAAAATCCCTCATGTTTAAAGATATATTTTCAGACAGATTTTAAGGAGCTTTAGAAAATTAGGTATAACTCATACAAAAAATTTCAAAATGAGGTTATTCCATTAAAAAAACATATACACATTAATTACCAAGTAATAATTCAATATTTAAATCTATAATTGAACTAAATCAAGAAACCTTTTGGTGGATAGAAACGTAACATAACATTTACCACACCATTTCACTATATATTATCATCTCCACTTCGTTATAGAGGATGTTTTGACTAAGAGACTGGGCTATGTTGAAGAATATTAGAAAGAGATGGTTAGTTTTTTATGAATTAATCAAGCCATGACATCTTGTAATCCAAGTGGTGGAGGAAAATGAAGATCTGAATGCATTTCCTTTTTGATTTTATGATTTTCATTGTAAACTATTTTTTTTTTGAATTATCCTATAATAGTTCTGATTTTATTGTATTTACATTATAGTATTTTGTTCTATATTTTTTATCAACTTATAACTATAAAATATTTTTTCTTAGTTTTTAAATTTATTTCAGTGAGGTCTCCCCTTTGAGCACAACAAGGTCAATAGGTTTTGATTTATCAGAGTTCTTTGGGATGTAAAATTACTTTCCTAAGTGGAAAACACCCATATTTCTAGTATAGATATGGTTTCAAAAATATTAGGTGTTTACTTTGAGGGATTTAAGTATAAATTTTATTATTTAATTGTAAAACATTGGTTGAAAATGATAATTGGAGTGTATAAGGATATATTCTTGTCCACTACTACTACCTTTAGAATGTCTTTTCAGCCCAACTTTCGTATGATTTTTAATATATAACATTAATTTATCATCATAATTTAATTTTTTTCATTTATCTTTTTTATATCATTTCAATCCACAGTTATAATTTAAACATTTAACAAAAAAATAATAAATTGACAATTTGATCACTTAGATAGAAACCTCTTCATGATATAACCACATTACCATCATTATGCTACAATTCAAAGTGGAAATTATTTACTAGGGTAACATGGATGAACTATCATCATAAATTTGAAATAATTTCAATGGAGGTTTCCTTTTTTTTAAATTTCTTAGATTTTAATCACTATTTCAATGTCATTAAAAATAATAAAATGTATTATCAATGTGTCTACACCAATACTTGTTTTTATTCTCAAAATTTTGAAGACACTAGTCATGAATAATTTTTAAAATTTAAATTCCAAAAAATTATTTCATGATCCAAAATTATGATTTGGGGATTCATAAACTTGTTCTCAGGATTCATGAAATAGAAAATTTCAGATTCATTCACCTTATTTAAAATAATTAAAATAATTACTTGATAAAAGATAATCCTAAGAAAAGGAAACTATTTTCCCACCCACTATTGAAATTAATGAACCTTTTGAGGATGATATGAGAGATGAATTGAAATTTACTATTGAAATTTTAGACTCAAAGGATAACAATAACCATCACTTACAAATGAATTTAATTTTTTCAAATCAAAATTTTTTTGAAAATTTTTGGGATGACTTTGTATAAAATGAAATTTCATGTGAAGCTATACTTTTTAATATTGAGAATCCAGATCCTTCATGTAAATATTTTTCCAAGGAGGAAGAAACACTTGAGATAATTCTTTTTAAATAGAATTTTTAGAAACTTGGGTTTCTTCCTACTTTCAATAAAAATTTTATCCACTACAAAAAAATAAACTATAAATATTTAAAATAGTTTCAAATAAATATTTTATAATCTGGAATCTAATCTCAAAAAAACATTACAAATATATAAAATAAACAAATTTCTTGTGAAACATTTCTTGAGAACCTATAATGTGATCAACATGATTTAGAAATTGAATTTCATTTCTAATATGTAATTTCATTAAACAACCACACCTATGAGAAGTGTAGTAAAAACGTGATCATTCTAACTTCCTCTAAAAGATGCAAGTTTAGAGGAATAATTAATAGATTAAACTCTTATCATTAAGTCACAAGAACCTTATTTGACCAATTAAAATACTCAATTAGAGGCGGAACCTGAGAAGTCATAGAGAGAAGCAATAAATTTTGATAAACGTTTTTCATATTTTTTTTATAATAAATTGTTTACCATTTCACCCTTTCTGGATTTAATGCCTACATCTTTTTAGTGGATGGGTTTTCCAGATAAAGTGGAAGTGAATTCTAATGTTTAAGAAAGAATATTGGGCCCAATTTAAGGGTACAATTTTTTAGTAGAGGAAGCTGGTACTGAGATTTTTTCAATGAAGAAATAATTTTTTAAGATAAAATTAAACAACCAGTGGATGTTTATTGTAATGATAAACTATTATGATATTGTTTTTACATTTTTTACACTTACACTAAATCATTAGGATATAAATTTCTGGTAGGGGAACCTAAAAAATATTATTTTGGGATATTCTAAAATTTATTTGAGCTAAGTAATATGAGACAAAATTCATTTGGGTGGTTCATGAGGAAGAAACCACAACCACCATCAGATTGGGGATGGCTAGTTAGAACTAACTAACTAGGGAAGTGAAATCCTAGCAGCCACTTTGGGGTTCAAACCAAATCTATCTTCCCTTCAATTTCTATTTAGTTTCCTTTTTTTATTTTAATAAATTTTTTATCATTTTATTTTAGTTTTAATAATGGTTTCCAAGTCATAGCTTTAGAATGAATGATCAATGTTTTTTCTACTCTATAAAGACCAGGTGACGTCTTTCCTTCCCACTTGTTTTTTCATGTGATTTATTTTTTATTTTAAATTCTCATAAAACTATGAACAATAATAAAATTTTACCAAATAAATGTGTGGGGTGGATCATCATTGGTAGTTTAGTAATTTTTTTAAAAAAATCATTTTTTCTTTAAAATTATTCGTACTTTATTTTCAATTTTTTGTTTTATTTCTACTTTTTTAGAAAAGATAAACATTTTATTTTGAAATTGATTTACATTTTGATTTGAAAACTATTTTAAATGAAAAAATATAACATTATTCACAGAAAAAAAATAAATTATTGCTGAAATATTATATGTTCGGAATTCAAGTTGGTAAAATTCATGAAATCCCAATCCCTTGTGAATTCCATGTTGTGAATACTATCTAAATTTGAAAAAAAAAACAATTCTGCGAGGACTCTAAACCATTTTTTCATCTACTTCACAATAATCCAACATATTGAGTGAACCAAATAATTCTCATTTTAACCATAATTTTCATTGTTTCATTCTGAAACTATGATATTTAATGAAATGGTTTTTAAAATAATTCATCCAATTCATTTTTATTGAAAGCCCCTATTTGAAAAATTTAACTCTACTTATTTGGACCAACTTTTATATTTTACAATTAAGAGACCTTATTATCCGTAACTAACCATTAGATAAGATCTTTAAAATATATTTTCTCTATCCAAACCACTTTTTATATAAATTTCATGATTTTAGTAAATATTTATTGTGAAAGAGATTCTTTGTGATTTTTATACCATGTGGTGCTACTTTGGGTGGAGAAAAAAAATAAAACGATGAAGATAAAAAATTTAGATTAAATTTTGTTCCTTTATGGAGATTTAAATGAGATAAAAGTTATTCCTTTACGAAAACATGAATAGAAAAACAAATATGTGCCTTTATGGTGCTTTAAAAAAAAGAAATTCATTAATTTTGGAAGGAAATTATTATTCAATTCCTTCTGATTTAAAGATATATGTGAGCTATACATGAAGTAAATTATGAATTAATTTTTAATATGATTTTATTCTAAGAACTAATAAGATAATTCCATTATTAAGTGGAAAATAGAATCATGTAATCTTACTTCACCAATGTGACATGAAATCTCCTTCGGCATCATAATTTTTTACGTTTCAAACCCACCAACACTTAATAACTGGATACAATATTTTCTAATTCCTCGTGATGGAAACAATTAATTAAACATAATTAGGTAAATATATATATATATATATACCAATTTTTCAATCGTATGGTGACCCTTGAATCTAGTTGGAGGAATAAACATTTTGTTCCAAATTAAAATCATATGTTGAGAGAAAATATTTATATATGATACCTTGTGCATGGAAGAATAAAATATAATATAATGGAATAAAGGACTATAATGAAATTTTTTGAATTTATAATAATAAAGAGGAATGATAATTTTAGTGACATGATTTTAAGATCATCAATTTTGTTGACCTATGTTTTGAATCTTTGTTGGAAAATTATTTTGAGTGTTCACTTGTCTTGGAGTCTAAGTCTATGTGTGGGGGAATTGAAATAAAAGAAATTTTCAATAATTATTATATGTATTTTAATGATTTTATCGTCAAAAAATTTTCTTTTTAGGTAACATTACATTAATTTTGTAACACCCCGACCCCAGTTACCTAGATTCGGTGCTTTATTACAAAACATTGGCATGATCACAAAAGATCAAGTCTCAAAAGACCATTTCGTTTAGTAGCATTGGACAGAATAGATATATTCATAAGGTTTACATTACATCATAAAATAGAAAAATACAACCACATTGTTTCCATAGACAAAACTGAGATCCCATAGACTATTTCTGCATGTTAGTAAAAATATACTTCTTTTCATCCTGGGAAAAATAAAACATAGAAAGGGGTGATCTCAGATGCTCAGTAAGGATAACAATAAGGTGGGAACTTTTATAAATAATAATAAACATTTAAGTAAATGTATAAGACTAAAAAAACCCTTTTAAACATGAACTTCAGCATAATATGTCAAAGATAAAATAAAATAATTCCATTTATTTATTCACATGGATATTCTACTAGTCGAATAATCACATGCAATATCAATAGAAACTTTCATAATGATGGAATGCATAATACCAGACTTCACAACCATATAGTCAAGGCCTTGTTCCAAGACAACAAATAAGATTTTATCAAGGCATTGTTCCAATACACTAGTTTGTCTCATGAGACCTACCGACGTATCGAGGAGCTATAGTGGGCTCCACCTGTCACATACTATGTCCAATGCATTCCTTATAAGAAAAGGTTTAAACATAACATAAACATTCGTATTAAAACTAGCATATAAAATGTCAATACATTATCCATATACCATGAATGGTATAAAAATAACACATCCACAGTCAAACATATCACAAAACCTTCAATACAATATGGAAGTTTTGTATCATAATAATTCAACTTCAAATAAAATTTAAATCCATCAAAGGATGTTGACATATATGAAATGAAAACCTTTTTTATAGAAATATCTATTTATATTTTGAAATCATTTAAGAGTCACATAATTATAAATAAAATATTTATTTTGAAAATATTATTATAAGCTTGTAAGTGAAGCTTTGATGATGTTATAATGGCGGAAAATAGTCTCACCCGTTGTATAAGTTAAAAAATACATTATTACCTTTATTTTGTCGAAAAGGTTATAAAGGACCTTATTTGGAAGATGATGGAAAGATTCTTTTATAAACATCTTATAAAAAGTGAAAAAAAGGTATAAATTAATTTAAACTGTTGTCTATAAAATATTAAGAATGTTTGGATACACATTTTTAAGAAAAATGGATGTAGATGATAAAGATGTCCTTGTAGATACTTACGTAACAACAACCTCGGATAATAAATAGAATGTGAAATTAACCCTTACCTAGTACTTTTACATGGTTGAGGGTTGGTTAACCTCCTGTATAATTGTGAAATAACAGTTATTAAATTATAAAAGAATCATATAAATTAATATGATATCATATATGATCTTTTAACATTTCTTTGTTAATAATATCTTAGTATTATCGTTGTTTTGGGTGTTAACAGATTCGTTTTCCTTTATATTCATTGTTATGTGAGTCATATTTTTTATGTATTGGATTTATATTATTCATATCCAGAATTATTTCAAGTCTATAAACATTATTTTTAATCATATATTGAAAATTAGTCTTGAATGAATACGATGGGGAATGAATCTCATCGCATTCATAGAGACGGTAATCCGTACATACGCACAAGCGACAATATCATTATTTTGATGTTAAAATAATATATAAATGTAAGGTATATCATATATACAGAATTTTTATCATTTTATATTTATTATTTACATCAATTACACATCATTATTATACCCATCCAAATAATAATGTATTGAATAACAATTACACCACGACGTGGAGATGGTAAGCCGTACATATGCACGTATGGTGACACGTCATTAAAAGGATGGATAGAATAATGAATTTGGTAGTACCATATTTATAATAACATCACAGTATATAGAATATACTGAAGTTATTATTTTAGAATGGAAACAACAAAGAAAAATGAAGTGGAAGAAGAAAGGAACTTGAAAGAGGTGGTGAAATATTTACCTCTTCTCCGGGTTCTTCCTTTTGATTTGATACGAAGGGGCCCTTAGGGTGGATTCTTGACTAAAGGGAGGCCTCTAGGATGAAGTTAGGATAGTTGATAGTGTATTTGGGTAGGGTTTTTCTACGCCAAATGGCTTTGAATGTGTGAATTACAACGAAGGGGGGTGCACTTTTATAAGAGGGGTGAGGGGCACCTTAGGAAAAGCTAGAAATATTATTTTATAATAAAATAATTTTGGGTTTATAGTAGCTAAAAAATTAATTATTTAAAGTAAAAGGTGGGGATGTGTCGAAAACCACTCATTAAATAGGTTTTAGACCAGTTTTGGTCACTATATTAACTTTATCTTTTAGATTTAACTCTTAGTTAAATAGTTTGACATTTACCATGTCTCTTTGTATTTTTATATTATATGGTTAATAAACCTACTATATACTTACAAGAGAACAAAACGTGGTTAATTAATGATACAAATATCATTGTATAAGTCCTTTGGGAGAACCTTATATTTTTAGGAAAAGAAGATCAATTAATAATATAATATTTTTTTAAAAACTCTTTTATGTCAATTTTGAAACTATTTGGTATTTTGTTTTTTCTAAATTCATAACAACATTATTACTTCGAAAAAAACTCAACTAACCAACCCTAACATGTCGTATTAACCTATAAAATTATTTTAATTCATTAAAAGTCCCAAATTAAATTTAGTTGGATATTTATAATATCAATTATTTTAATATTTCATTAATTAGTTAATTACTACATCATCATTATGTCATAAATAAATTAAATTATATAATTTCTAAAAACTATAAATAAAATACCATTATGTATGAAATAATTTTATCTTTCTAATGATTTTTATAGTCGAATTTACCTTATGTATAACCCTATATTAAATTTTTTTTAGTTATTAAACTTTTATTTTAACTCTTTTAACTCTACTTTAAATAAAATAATAATAAGTGTCTTAATCAAATCCAAGTGGACCAAATATGTTCTTATTTTATTTATAAAGTTTTTTTTGGTCGAATTATAATTATCCAATAGAATTAGGACATGTGTTAGGGTAATGATAATATCATTTTTACCCTTAATAACCCTATTTACTTTTAACTATAGTAAATAAAAGTAAAAAGTTACTATTCACCAAAAAAATTCATCTTATTGAATCAAATTTCACTTACTGATATCAACCGTTTCTCTTGGATTTTTGAAATTCCACTCACAGAAGCGGTAAAATTGCATTTTATGTGAATTTTCAAATTCTCCTAGAAGGTGGGTAAAAGACAGTGAAAAGTTCAATAAAATTTTTATATATCTAAAATTATTATAAACTGACGCCAATGAATTACATTGAAATTTTGAAGGTATTATGTATCTATTTTGACCTAAAATAAATTTAAATAAAATAAATAATTATTTAAATAAAATTTCAGTTTGAAACTATAACTCAGTGTTTTTCACTATTCATCAAAAATTGAAAGTTTTCAGAAAAATACAAAAAATTCACCATTAGCTAATTTCAATATTCCAAATCCAAATATAAAGTCCATTTGAAAGATAAAATTTATAAAATTTCAAAAAGTGGGTATTACTATTCATAACGGCTATTTTGATTGCTTGTGGTGTGTTAGAACTTGAAGTTGCGTACAACACACGCTACTGTATTATTCAAAGAGAAGCATACCGTGGAAGCTTGGGGTGTTACATTCTCCCCTCCTTCATATAATTTTGTCCTAGAAATTTCTAGAGTATTATTATGTAAAAATACTCGGGTGGTTCTTTATCATAAGTTCCTCAAGTTCTCACATTGCCTATTCCATTTTATGGTTTCTCTATAGTACTTTTACCAGATGAGTCGTCTGGTTAATCAGCACTTGTTCTCTTGTATCATGAATCTTGACAGGCTCTTCACAATAAGACAGATCAGGTTCCAGTTCTAATTCCTCAAAGGTGAGTACATACGTTGGGTCAAGCATGTATTTTCTCAACAGTGATACATGGAACACAACGTGAACTTTGGAGAGACTTTTTGGCATTGCCAAAGGGTAATAAATAGCCCTAATTCATTCTAGAATTTTGAAAGGTCCGATGTACCTGGGACTCAATTTACCCTTCTTACTGAAACTTATAACACCCTTCCATGGATATACCTTCATGAAAACATGATCTCCTACCTGAAATTCTAAATCCTTCATTTGGTTATCAGCATAGCTCTTTCTATCTACATTCAGATGCTTTGATGTTGGTTTGGATTACCTTCACCTTTTCCATCTTTCCCCCACAAGTTTTGGGCCTATGAGTGTTTCTTCACCAACATCATCCCAACAGGTTGGTGTGCGACATCTCTTTCCGTATAACGCTTCATATGGTTCCATATGAACACTTAAATGGAAGTTATTGTTATAGGAAAATTCTACCAAAGGTAAATATTGATCCCACATACCTTGAAAGTCAATTGAGCATGATCTCAACATGTCTTCTATGGTTTGAATAGTCCATTCTGATTTTCCATCAGTTTGAGGGTGGTAGGCAGTGCTCAAACAAAGTTCAGTATCCCGGGATTTTTGAATACTTTTCCTGAATCGTGATGTAAAACATGGATCATGATCAGAAATAATCGATAGTGGTACTCCACAAAGTCTTACAACTTTATTACGATATAGTCTTTCTAAATGTTCAAGTGGTAAATCTTCTCTTATAAGATGAAAATGTGATGACTTGTTAAGACAATCAACAATAACCCATATTGCATCATTCCTTCTAAGAGTCTTTGGTAGTCCCATGAAAAAGTTCATCATAATATTATCCCATTTCCACTCAGGGATGGGAAGAGGTTGCAAGAATCCTCCAGGCTGTTTCCTTCTAGCTTTCACTTGTTAAAGAACCATATTTCTTGACACAAAATCAGCAATCTCCCTCTTCACGTTGTTCCACCAAAAATGTATCTTCAAATATCTATAAATCTTAGTTCTATAGGGTGTATAGAGAAATTGGAATTATGAGAACCATCCAACAATTCCCTTTTTAGATCAGGTAAATTGAGAACACAAATCCTCTTCCCAAATTCCCAAATTCCATCTTCGTACACAAAGTCACTCAATCTCCCATTATTCATAACTTTAATCTTCTTTTGAAACTCTTCATCATCAGTATGAGAACTCTTTATCCTTTCTAGTACAGATGTTTTGGAAACTATTTGAAAATGTATTGATGTTTCACCTTCCATGTTGATTCCCATATCCATCTTTACTTGATCCATGTTTATAAAATCCTTTTAAACTCTCATCTTCTTCAAAACTCCATGATCCTTTCTACTCAAACCATATTCCCCCATATTTTCCTTCCCCGGGTGGTAGTGTAAAGTGAAATCATAATCCTTGAGTATTTCAAGCCATCTCCTTTGCCTCATGTTGAGTTCTTTCTATTGGAAAATATACTTCAAACTCTTGTGATCAGTATATACCTAAAATTTTTCACCGTAGAGATAGTGTCTCCAAATATTCAAAGAAAATATTATAGTTGATAACTCAAGATCATGAGTAGGATTGTTTTTTCTCATTAATTTTTAGTTGTCGTGATGCATAGGAAATAACCCTATCATTATACATAAGGACACAACTATGTCCTTTATTTGAAGCATCATTGTAAATAACAACCCCATCATTCCCCGATGGTAGATTCAATATAGGAGCATTGACTAATCTTCTCTTCAGTTATTCAAAACATTCTTCGCACTCTATTATCCAAAAAAATTTAACCCCTTTTCATGTGAGCTTTGTTAATGGGTTATCCAACCGAGCAAAACTCTAGAAAAAATGTCGATAATAAGTCGCTAAACCAATAAAACTGTTTACCTCAGTTATAATCATTGGTGTTGGCCATTCATGGATTGCCTTGGTCTTAGAAGGATCAAGGTAGATTCCATCCTTAGAGATGATATGTCCAAGAAAAGAAATCTCCGGAAGCCAGAATTCACACTTTCTAAACTTCCAATATATTTCATTTCCTCTATGACCCTTCAGGATAATGCGCAAGTGATTTTCATCGTCTTCATAGATTTTCGATTATACCAAGATATCATCAATAAATACCACTAAAAAGTCATCAAGATATTCATTGAAAACTCTATTCCTTAGATCCATGAATATAGAGGGTTCATTAGTCAATCCAAAAGGCATTACTATAAACTTGTAATGCCTGTACCTGGTTCAAAATGTTGTTTTTGGAATGTCTTCCTTCTTCACACACAACTGATGATATCCAGATCGAAGGTCAGTCATTGAAAAGTATTGAGATCCATGAATTTTCTCAAATAAATCATCAATTTGAGGTAGGGGATACTTCTTCTTTATTGTTATATCATTGATCTCCCTATATTCGGTGCACAACCTCATAGATCCATATTTCTTCTTAACAAAAAGAACAAGGGCTACACATGGAGAAAAACTAGGGAAAAAATACCTTATTACAAAATTCCTCTAGTTGTTTCTTTAGTTCGACTAATTCATCAATCGCCAATCTATAAGGGGTATTCGATATGGTCCTTGATCCAGGAATTAAATCAATGGAAAACTAAATTTCTCATTCTCAAGGATGTCCAGTAAAATCTTCTTGAAACACATAAACATATTATTTCACAATAGGTACATCCTCTATTTGAACATTCCATTCCTCACCAAAAGTTATTTCATTCTCTTCCTCCCCAATAATTGAATTTAGTTGAGCTACTGGGGGTGGATCTAGATAAGAATTAGGTGGTGATGTTTCTGCCCTAAAGATAAGGTACTCCTTATTATCATTGAAAATTGTAACCACCTTATTATTACAATAAATTTTTGCATCTTGGTCCGAAATCCAATCCATACAGAGGATTATATCAATTTCAATCATGGGTATGATGATGAGATCAGCAGATAAAGAACATTTATATGCCCTAATGGGGACTGATTCACAAAACATTGTTGCAAGGATACTTCCCTTAGGAGTTTTGACAGACAACTCCCTTGTTTAATCAAATTGGAAATATCTAATTTTCTTAGCCAACTAGGAAGATATTAAATAATGCGATGATCCAGAATCAAATAAAGCATTTTCTAAACTTGAGGAAACCATTAAATTACTTGCCACCATGTCTTTCAGAGCTTCAACCTCAGCAGTAGTGATAGCATAAGCTTGGCCTTGATCCCTTATCCTTTCTGAGTTAAGTTCCCCTGATTCTTAGGACATTAATTCACATAATTCCCCCTTTATCTACAATTTTAGCATTCAATATTGACAACCTCTTTCTTCCCCTTGTAATCACGAGCTTGGTGGCCTTTATCACCACACTTGTAACAGACTCCCATTCCCTTCGGGAAAGTACCAGGGTTTTTCTTCCTATATTTACTACAGGATGGGTATTCAACTTTTCCCTTCATCCCCATATTTCCATTTCTAGAGTGTTCAGTAGATCACTTATTTTCTTTCTTTGCTTTAAAGTCGTAAGATTTATTGGATTCTTTTTCTGTCTTGATAGCATATGAGACAATATCATCATATGATGAGAAGGATTATGAGACTAATATTGAATGGAGAAATTGTTTTAACCCATCAATGAAATGATCAATGTTACTTCTTGGGTTACGTATATCATCTAATGAAAATTAGTCTTGAATGTGTACGATGGGTAATGAATACCATCGCATTCGTGGAGACGGTAGTCCGTACGTACGCACGAGCAACAATATCATTCTTATGAGATTAAAATAATTTATAATTGGATGGTATATTATATATACAGAATCATTATCATGTTATATTTATTATTTACATCAATTACACAACATTATTATACACATAAAAATAATAATGTGTTGAATAAAAATTACACCACGACGTGGAGACGGTAAGCCGTACGTACGCACGTATAGTGACATGTCATTCAAAGGATTGATAGAATAATGAATTTGGTTGTATCATATTTATAATAACCTCATAGAATATAGAAGATACTGAATTTTATATTTTATAATGGAAACAAAAAATAAAATGGAAGTGGAATAAGAAAGGAACTTGAAAGAGGTGATTAAATATTTACCTCTTCTTTGGGTTCTTCCTTTAGATTTGATCAAAAGGGATCCTTAGGTTGGATTTATGACTAAAGAAAGGCCTCTAGGATTAAGGGAGGATAGTTGATATGGTATTTGGTCAGAGGTTTGCTGAGAACAATGGATTTGAAGGTTTAAATTAGAGAGAAGGGGGAGTTACCTTTTATAAGAGGGGTGAGGGGCACCTTGGGAAAAGCTGAAATATTATTTTATAACAAAATAATTTCCGGTTTCTAATGGATCAAAATTGAATAATTTAAAGTATAATTTATGGATAGGTCGAAAACACTCAACCAATAGGTTTTAGATAGGTTTGGGTCACTATATTAACTTTATCTTTTAGATTTAATTCTTAGTTAAATAGTTTGATATTTACCATGTCTCTTGGTATTTATATATTATATGGTTAATAAACATACTATATACTTCCAAGGGAACACAAAGTGGTTCATTAATGATAAACCTATCATTATATAAGTCCTTTGGGAAAATCTTAGATTTTTTATAATATAATATCAATTAATAATATAATATTTGTTTTTAAAAACACTTTTATGTCAATTTTGACACTATTTGGTATTTTGTTTTTTCTAAATTCATAACAGCATTAATTTTTCGAAAATAATTCATATAACTAACCATAACATGTCATATTAACCTATCAAATTTGTGTAATTCATAAAAAGTCTCAAATTAAATTGTTTTGTATATTTGTAATATCAATTCTTTTAATATTTTATTAATTAGGTAATTACTGCATCATCATTGTGTCATAACTAACTTAACTTATTTAATGTCTAAAAAATATAAATAAAATACAATTATGTAGGAAATAGTTTTATATTTCTAAAAAATATTTATTTTCGAATTTATCTTATGTATACCCTATATTAGAAATGTTTTAGTTATTAAACTTTGATTTTAACTCTTTTAATTCTTCTTTAAATAAAATAATAATAAAGGTCCTAATCTAATAAAAGTGGACCAAAAAGGTTCATATTTTATTCCTAATGTTTTTTTGTCGAATTATACTTATCCCATAGAATTAGGACATGTGTTAGGGTAACAATAATATCATTTTTATCCTTAATTACCCTATTTACTTTTAATCGTGGTAATAAAAGTAAAAAGTTATTATTCACCAAAAATTATTTTCATATTATTGAAATACATTTTACTTACTGGTATAAACTGTGTCTCTTGGAATTTTTATATTCTTCTACCAGAAGTGTTAAAATTATGTTTTATGTGAATTTGAAAATTCTCCTCGGTGGTGGGTAAAAGACGGTGAAAAGTTCAATAAAATTTTTATATATCCAAAATTATTATAAACTGACTCCAATTAATTACATTGAACATATATAGGTATTATTTATCTATTTTGACCTAAAATAAATTCAAATAAAATAAATAATTATTTAAATAAAAATTCTGTTTTAAACTATAAATCAGTGTTTTTCACTATTCATCAAAAAATGAAAGTTTTCATAAAAATACCAAAAATTAACCCTATGATAATTTCGATATTACGAATCCAAAAATGAAGTCCATTTTGAAAGATAAAAATTATAAAATTTTAAAAACTGGGTATTACTATTCATAACGGCTAGTTTGATATGTAGTGGTGTGTTAGAACTAGAAGTTGCGTACAACACATGATTCTGTATTATTCAAAGAGAAGTGTACCGTGGAAGCTTGGGGTGTTACAAATTTTTTTATTTTGAGGAATTTTGAGCTAAATTGTGAAAATGAACTAATTCTGTAATTTTACGATTTTTTAATCATTTTGGTATTTTGGGCATAAATTTTTCAATAATGATCGAATTTTGAAATTAATTTTTGGTAGGTTTACTTATATAATTTTCTTAATTTAATTAATTTTGTTTAAGTCATTAATTAATCTTTTTAGGGGGCAAAAATCAATCAATTTGTAAAATATTTTATCGCATCGAATTGAAACTAATTCAAACAATTACGTATAACTCGTCCTATAGGTTTTAAAATAAGGTTATTATATATTTAAAAGAAATAAGACTCAAATTATGATCTCAAAATTAAAAACCAAGTTTAAATTATCTCATTAAGGCTATTATTGAATTAGGAAAATTGGAGGAAGTTAAAGAGACACTTCCTCCAAAAATAATTTTTTGAGTAATTTTGGTACAAATTTTTCACCATGATCCCTATATATCCCAAGTTATTTGTTTTTTGATATAATAAATTTGAGAACTAAAATTAATAATAGATCTAGTGGATCTAATTATAGTAAGGTGGACTAAATCGATAATACTATTTAGGAGAAAGGAAAAATATCACATTCTAAACACCCTTTCACTATATATTCTAATCTCAACTTAATTTCAAAGGGTTATTAGATTTATATAGTGAGTTGTATTGGATAATATTTTCTAGATAAGATTATTTTTTTCATAAATTAATCAATTCATTAAGGAATTAACTTCAAGTGGTGGTGGGTAGTGAAGATCTGAATGCATTTCCTTTTTTATTTTATTCTTTTTGTTGTAAACTCTATCCATTTGAATAATATGGGAATTTGTTTTGTTGATTGAAGGAGGGATTTTTTTCTTGTTTTCACAATATTATATTTTGTTTTATATTTTCTATAAAAATATTAATATAAAATATTTGTCCTATTTCATAAATTTCTTTTGATGTGTTCCTATTGGGAACAACAAGGTTAATTAGTTTCATTTTCTCAAAAGTCTATGGGAAATCGAATCACTTTCATATGTGGATAAACAATGATTTTTTAGAACTATATATGGTTTCTAGGAATTTTTGGTGTATAATTTGATTTCTTGAAGAATAAATTTGATCATATAAATTTAAACAAAATTAACAATGATAACCGGAGTGTATAATGATCGAAGCTTGTTGAATATTGCTACCTTTAGACACTATTTTTAATACAAAATACATATTATTTCTAATATATAACATTAATTTATAGTTATAATATTATTATTTTTTTCATTTACCTTTTTTTATCTCATTTAAATACCCACATTTAATTTTAACATTTAACCTAAAAAATAAATAATTTGATGGTTTGATAACTTAGTATGAAACCTCCTCATGAGATTACCTTATGGCCACCATTGTGCTGTATTTTAAAGGGAAATGTTTTTAATTGGGTAATAGGATGGAACCATCATTAACCTCCATATATGATATATACTTTTAGCTAGTAATGAGGGTATAATAAGGGTACAGTGGGGATAATATACCCTCTAGATTAGTACAAATTATAAGAGATGAAATAATAAAAGAAAATATGTAAATGATAATAGGGAACCGATGGTCAATAGTAATAAACAAGCAACCATGGTAGTCCTAAAAAATACAAACACGAATGAACATGGTGTGTTATAGTAATAGAAGTCAACATGTTGTAGGTAATACATACAATAGGACCTGATAGGTAAAGAATAAATAAATAATCAAACAAACCACCTCATATAAGCAACACAAGTATATGCTCGGTCCCCAACTTCATATCATTTCCTATCCATAAAGAGTAATATAAAAGAACCATGATCCAAGATCATAACCTACAACCATGATATCTTTTCAAGTTACCAATTTTGGACCGAGCATGGTGTGAGAAAATCTCAATAGGCCACCACTAATGGTGTTTAATGGTATTTGATATGTGAATATAAAAATTAAAAGTGTATAGGTAAAACAAAAATAAAGTAGTAAAATAGATATAATACATATCGGCTCAGCCTCCTCATAGTATCCCTGGACGAATACACCAACTTTGACCAAATATGGAAATGCATCTAATAATTTTATATTTTTAATTATCATTAAAATTTTTTGACTAAGGTATAAATCCAAGGAATCCATGTATAAGGATGATCATATAAAGATCTATAAGTTTCATGACATTATGATTTATCAATTTGGTGTAATGAAAATAGTAATAAAGTATAATATAATTCCACTTTTCCATTTTTCCCATCCAAGGAATCCCATATAAGGAATCTCGATATCTCCCAATACTTATTGTGATCCATTGATTTTAATATTATAGGCTGGTTGAAATCCACTAGGGCATACCATTGGCATTTCACCTTAAAGGGGGAAGTGCTACCCAAGACCATATGAATCATGTCCTTGGTAGCCTTAGGTAAATCCTTGAAAAAATCCCATAGAATATCCCAACAAGGTCTAAAAAGTAAATCCAAATGTAAGGATAATTATCCAATGAATTCCTTTAAATTTTGATAAATATAGGTGAACCCTCAGTGGTATGTTAGCTCATTCACAATCATAAGAAAATGATAAAATCCAAGTGTGCTCTTTCACTTTTAAGATTCATCAATGATTTTATGGCGTCCATTGAGCCAATACAAGGAAAACAAAATAGGGTGTCCAATTATTTCACTCACATTCCTCACCTTTAAGATAATTCAATGTACTTTATTGTAATAAAACCTCATATAATAATTATTCTTGTTCCAATAATCAGGATAATATACATGATCATAATTAATAATTAAAATAGGGATAGGTGACATGGTCTTTCCATTCACATTTCAATTTAATCAATTTAATCATTTCAATATAATATAAAATCCCTCACACTTCAAGGGGTGATCAATTTCATTATTTGGATCCAACTTCTCAATTAAAAGTGATAAATAAATGATCCATATTAGTATCCATTACATTTATCATTTCAAATCTAATAAATAAGAAAAATCTAAGAGCTTATCCTTTTCCTTTCACAATTTCTATTTATTCCATTTTGTTTTCCATTTGCATTAGTAAATTAGTATGGAACCAAGAGAAATTTGACCTTTTTAAAAATTCATTTAATTTACATATAGCTTCCACTAATATATAGAATGCTCAATACACCCAAATGGTTGTGTTTATGATAGGAATACAATGGAAATCAATATCATTTGAGAAAACTCACCTTCAGTGGTGGTTCCGATCAAGGTCACTATCCCTTGACCTGTCAAAGGGGTCTATTGAACATCATAGTTTGGGAATAAATAATTTATATTAATAATTATACATTTTTGGAGAAACACGTGGAATATATGATGTGATACACAATAACGACAAGTTGTACTTAACGATACTTTGATCGAAAAGTCTTAGACCACCAGCCACATTCATAGAAGGATTCATTCATCCACTATCATGATTTAATTCGATCTGAAAGGATATAAATGGAAGAAATGGAAAATCACCATAAAAATAGTGAATATGATCTTTCATTGAAATAGCATCCAATACAGTGAAAGAGAATATAGAAATATATGGAGGAGGATTCATAGACTTACTATTGGCTACTCAATGCGATGAACGATAGTCAAATCAGATGTTGTAAGAAGGAGATCCTTTCATACCTGGAGGAGGAGGAGAGGGGTGATCTAGTGACAACATAGTATGGAGAAAATACAAAGGAAGAAGGTGAAGTTGAGATTTAATATTTTAGGGAGCAGAATGGTCATTTCACCCTATTTTATTAGTGAGTAATGTTTGGTCACATATTTATATTTATTATGTAGTAACCATGCACTAAAATTTTCTAATGTAACATGGACTCACACAGTTAGAAATGTTGTTTAAAAAACTATGTGCATCCCATGAGTAGCTCATGTCTAAAGGCCTTAACCCCTCACAAAGTTTGGCACATGGTTCCCCTATGAAGTTTTCTATAAACATATGGTATGGTTGTACGACATTGAGTGAATAGTTTGAAAAACAATGTGAAACTCTCTATAGAATGAATGGTTGTATGGTACCCAAGAAATACATAGACAAAATATTTGGATCATTAAAATGGGCCACATGGTTAATACTCACAATGGTCTAACCGTGTGCCTAGGTTCAATGCTTCCAAAATCGAGTTCCCAAATTCTAGCACTTATAAAACTTATCTAGAATATTGTAAAACATATAGGCTTTAAACCCCATCTAAAAATAACTCTTTTAATCATTCAAACTCTCGGTATTTCATTCTTAAGGTAATTTTAATTTTTGGACTATCCACCAAACAAAACATAAAATTATTTAGGAAATTATCAGATAGTTAAAAACACATTATCTTATAAAATTAGTGTTAAAATATCCTTTTAGGTCCATAAATATATGTTATTTTTCAATATAATGATGGAATAAACATTACATGAGGGAATATTAGGTTATTATCATTTCCAAAAAAGAATCATATGTCTAGAAAGAAAAAAACATGTTTATCATTGATTTAAAAAATGGTTAACTTCTATAATATCTAGAAATAAAGAAATAAAAATGAATTGATGATTTTTATAAGACTAGGTTATAAGAATAATAAATTTAGGTCACAACAATGTCTAAATTAAGGAGAAGATAAAACTAGAGGTTACACCACCATATACCATACAAAAGATAACAATCCATAACCACATAGAGGTGATACAGATCATGTTTTAAGTTTTATTTTCTTTGGAGTAATGGGAGAGTAAGGATATCCTTAAATGTATGGATGTACAACAAAAATGGGTTACGTTCTTAAGCCAATAGGTACTTAAGAATTAGATATTAAAAAATTCTAAAACACCCTCACATTTATAAAAACAATTTTAGATCTACTCAGTACCTATTAATGGCCACATATTATATGGTGGATCTTCTAAAGTTATTGTATCCCACCAAGTTCTACCATGTTCCTAGAACTAGTCTATATAGTACCCAGTTTTATCCCAACACCATGTTCCCATTTTCCCTCCACCTTCCAAATTCCTATGATTTCTTATAACTCCCTTATAACCCAAAATTATACATAATAGTGAATTGAAGACTAAAATTAATGATTAATGATGTCCTATAAAGTATAGGGTCACAAAAAACTCCCTTCTTTGGGCATCTCAACTAATAGAAGGTTGAACGGGCTTCTTAAGGGTACATGTATGACAGTTGAATCCTTATTTAAGTTCCCAAACCTATGATTCATTATGTATCTTGTTATGCTACCATGAAACATGAAATAAAGGAATTACCTTACCCTATTGAACATTTTTACTTTGATAAATGATACAGATGGGTTTCTCCATATTGGAAACATCATACAAAAGATCAATTTCATCAGGTTAGATCACATTTATAGCATCATATGGACAATAACCATATTGAGAAATATATAAGTCATTATGCATGGAATTAATTTTTATAGGTATAGAAAGATGATAATCTATTTCAATGTTGTCCCTTAAGATTTTTAAATCTCAAAAAACCTTAGAGTTAAGTATTTCTATTTTCCCAAACACTGATGACCATGTATTAATGATATCCAAAAAATCATGATCACCACCTTTAAAATATAAATTTTAACTTTAAGGATATAAAAATTAGTTTTGGTGACTTGATCTATAAAAATTCATTTTCAGATTTTTTTCACATATTTGGTTGTCTATTAAATTTTACTAGGCCCAATAATTAATAATTCACATATTTCCATCTATAAAATATGAGAATGATAGGTCCTATCATAATTAACCTCATAAGGATCCAATTAAATTAATGAATAATATTTTTTATTATATGAGAAATCAACCAATAAAAGGTGATCTACCCATGAGCCAATAAAATCAAGAATATAAGATAATAACATATCATCTGTAATCTAGATGGTTTTCTTGTATTTTCTATATATTTGTGGGTAAAAACAATTAAAACATTTCACTAAAGAACCTAGAACCAATAATAAGCCTTTCCAAAACCAAGACATGAACCTTCGATCCCTGTTAAAGATGATACTAGATTGTATAAAAAATTATTTAAAATCTATATAACATAAAATTTTCCTAGATCATTGATAGAAGAGGTTTCCTTTATAGATAATAATTAATTAATTTTGGTTATAAAATCCATGATCAACCAAAATGTATCTCAACCTCTAGTAGATATTAAATGTGTGGTTACAATTTCCATAGTAATATCATCCCATTTCCACTATAGTAAAGGAAGTGGTGGAAGTTCACTTACATGGATTTGAAATTTTTCTTTAACCTATTGATAAGTGTATAATATAGCAATGAACCCTATGATATAATTTATTATTCCAAGCCATCAAAATTAGATATGAATGTCTTAATACATTTCTTGATTCCAAGATATAAAACATATAGAGAAGTATGATACCCATTCATTACCTCCTCCATCATACCTATAGGTACTATGATTCTTCCATGGACAAGTAGAAATGAATAGGAATTGTAAGACCAACTGTTAAGTAACACTTAAATGATATATTACCTAAATCTTATTGCAAGTGATTCATTTTTACTTATATAATAAGAAAAAATATAAATATGTTATGTGGTATGACATATTTTAACCAAAGCTTATTTGATATCACTTGGTTTAAGTGAATTATGTTTAATGGTATGGGATTTCATAAATTATGTAATACATTATTCTACCAATGAAATCCCATCCAATTATAAATTAAAATTATCTTTATATCATAAGTCATGTATTTTTAATAATATGCCACTACCATTCCATGAATCACATACTATGATTCATTTTTCAAGTAAAAAAACTTATTTGGCAAGAAAACATTAATATTTAATGTTTACATCGTTATTACATGATGTATATCATTTAATGAAGCATTAGTTGAGATGTAACATAGGGGAGTTTACCATTCATGCATATGATTATAGAGTTGACCCATATATTAACTCATGCATCATAATTGATGAGTTAATTATCATGTTATCAAGGAAAAACCTCAAGGTTTCTATAAGAACCCACTTCTATGCAATGTGAATGGTGTGTGTGTTCTCACCTAATAATCAGTATAATCTCCCTACCACAAAGTAAACTTCATCTTCCTCATTATCACAATGAGTTTATTTCATGTAATGGAGTGAAAATAGATCCCATCTAAATTCCCAATGATTTAGTGGCTCATGGATATATCTTAGATATGGGATTCTTTATATTTCCATTTATTGATCTTCATCAAGAATGGTTGGATATGTGGTTGTGGTAAATTTTTTGAAAGGTATAATATTTTTTTGGTTATTTATAATAAGCATTTTTTTTATTTTTCTATTCATAAAGGTATTTGGGATCAGATTTTGATCACTTCCACTTGATCTAATAATTTTTATTGGACACCCATAATCCAGGTAATGGTATCTTAGAAACCATGAATTCATATTTTGTGAAATAATATGGGAAAATGGAAAAATAAAAATCATATTGGATATCATATCCAAATCATAAAATATGATTTCGTACTTTTTTGGGTATATCAAATCATTGTTTATAATATTACTATTTCATGAGAAATGTTTCAAAAAAATACATGGATTTGTGCAGTTTGTATCATATGATATCATGAATTCATAAAATATGACATCACGTTGTCATAAAATATGATTTTTCATGTTCTTATTTTCGAAAAAAAACATATTATCATATCTAAAATAAGATATCCAAATATATAATCAAATAAAACATGTGATATCATAATGGATTACTGGGCTATCTATCCAAAAATATTAATGACAGCATGCTTCTAGTTTATTATATTTGATGATATGATTATTAGTTCAAATGTATACATTACAGCACATAATGCTATGATATTCCAATTTTATCGTATGACTCCCCTGGATTGTAATATATTGTTGTAAATCATACCCTATGATTATTCTAGATTATAGAATACAAATTAATAGAAGAAACTTTAATTTTCTAAAAATTCAATTATGAATTGGATTTTATTATTTATAAATGGATTATAAATAATAATAAGATGTGTTTTGTTGATATGTATTAATTTATAAAGAGGATATAATTTATTTAACTATAAATAATTTATAATAAATTAATAAATTTATATGAAACATTTAATAATAAATATTCCAAAATATTAAGTGTTAATAGTTAATTTCCTTTTATCAAAATATATGGCATTATTTATGGGTAAGAAATAAATTATCTATTTAGTAATCATAAGGGGTAAATTATAAAGTGTTTTTAAATTATAAAAATAAATAAAAATATAATGTTCTTTATATTTGGATTATGAATTATTGATAATTAATTAATATTAATTATTTAAATTAAATCCTTATTTTGTGAAATTATTTAAACGCCATCAAATGTGTTTTGAAGAATGATTTGATTAAGTTGTAAACAAATTAATTATATGATATTCAGATTATTTAAAATTCTCAAATAATAATGATTGGATTATAAAATGTTTATAATTCACAAAATATCAAATATTTTCTATAAAATTGTTTATAATGTATTATATTATAGGGTTCATATTATGAAATTAATATAAATTGTCCATATTTAAATTTACGGAATGTATATAATTAATTAGCTAAAATTGTAATGTGTTTATAATTAGTTTTTATGAATTTTTCATAAATTTTTTCCCTTAAAAGTTATTACCTTAATAAATATTCAAGGATGTATCTTTTTTATATTTTAAATAACTATATGATTTAGTTTGTGTTATTATAATGATTTTAAAAAATTCACAATCCTTATGTTACATACTAGGTATGATTACAAAAATATTTAGTTTGCATCTCCTTTCACCTTGGCTTTTCATTAAAGTTATAAGCTTGAATTGAGTTGTTGAATACAGTTTATACACATAATGTTTTAGAGTTATGATGAATTAGATTTTCTCTTGAGTAATATATCCCTAAGGATATGGACTTTGGGTCAGAACTCCCACTAGCCTGGATTCTTATTCCTTATTCCAAAAATGTGGGGATTGGTTATATGTGGCTCCATACGTACTCATGTATAGATTAAGAGTTTAATTTAATAATAAACCTTTACATTAAAAGATCATGTTCATTAGTAATGAGATTAATTTCGATATTTATACATAGTTTTTCATTTTGTATACGGGTGAGTAAGACAAACTGTGGGTTGTGTAAAGTGTTATCCAACAATATGGTTTAAACATACTGAATGATGCCATCAAAGTAGATTAGTAGTAATGGATCGTTCCCTCCAAGAAAATTTTGATATGATATTCTTCCTTAGTAAATAATAATTATAATCGATTCCTCAGTCTCATTAGTTAATGGGATTTCATAAACATGAAATAATAAATGGATTCCTCTTTTCTTCTTCTTATTCAGTATAAAAATATAACATCATTTATAGTAGAAATACTTCTCTCATTAGCTTCAACACATAGAATATACATTATGGATAATTTAACGGATATATCTCATTGATACATAGATAATACCCAAGAATATCATATCAAAGTATTGACCACTTTTTAACATTTTTCCTATTAACATCCAATGTTCTCAATTTTTATCTTCTGGGGGATTCTTGTTTGGTAAACATATCATTTGGATCATATATAGTTGATCTTATATGTAATTATTTTCATAAATATTTTGAAAAAATATCTCACTCTTCCACTTCTAGAAAACATTATATGGTCTTCTCATAAATTCTTCACACAAACCCTAAATTACAAAATTATATTCCTGTGAATATAGTTAATTACATGTTATTCGTGAAACTCCAAGATCAATGTACTATTATTCATGAAAATATGAATTACTACATAATTTTCTCAAATCTACCTCCAAAAAATTCATGAAAACTTCATCTCATGTAACTTCATTAATCCAAGAATAATTATTTTCAATTAGTTGTTAATTATAAGTTCATGAAAATGCATCATTCATGATATTGTATTCCTGAAAACCAAAATTATTGTGAGGAATTTTCATATTTATTTATAGATTTCTAATCATAACTTATTTCACATAAATATTATGTAAGAATATAACATCTCTTATTCGACTCCCTATTTTCTTGCTATCCCATACTGCTCTAATTTCTCTATATTGCTCTACAAAAGAACCAGTGGGGGTATTTAAAGGAAACATCGACTATGTGCTCACCCCTGAGTTCAAAAAATATAGTTATGCATTCATTTTTCAAGATAGAATAGAAAAACATTATCTATAATATTTCAAATGTATCATTATTTTATTATCATGCTTGCATTTTGTGCTTAGCTTTTGTTGTGTCTCTATTCATAAAACTGAACTTCTACTACACTAAATTTTCACAAAACTCTGTATGTATGTATGAACTAAAACACTCTCTACCTAGACATATTCTAATAAAAATATTTTCAAACTCATATTGGATAATATTATTAAAATATTATGTTGTTCTTACATTGAACTTATAAAATATAATAATTATATTCACTACCTAGAAATCTTTCAGATACCACAATCACTTCCAGTATGAGATTCCTATACCATGATATATCTTTACCCAGTGTAGATATAATTATCTCAAGGTCTCCCATGGATATTATAAGCATAATTCTCATTTAATTTCTGGCATGATACTTACAATTTAAGTGTGATATCATATAAATTTGAAAACCCTAAGTATGATCTTAAAGATTACACATGAATGACATCATTCAATTGAAAATGAATGCTTCCTTAAAAAATCAATAGTGTACAAAAAAGGTGGTTTCGCAACAAAAATGAACATGGGAGGATTATTCTTAATTACTCGTAAAACAACATACCCCATCGTTGAATTTTTATGGTACTTCCCCGTGTGATAACTAATGGTTCTCTTCATATAGTTCCACTCTACACTGTCTCTCTTTGTATTATGTTATCATCAAATCATGCTAGTACTATACTCATACATGTATTATATTTACTATAACTACCTTTAAACTTGGTCATTTCATTAATAATGGTTTGATGCTTGGGTGGTCTAGGCTTGAGGGCTATCTCCCTTTTTTTACATGTTAATATTTCCTTTTAAAATATTCCAATTCTAGATTTAGGGACATTTTCACACTAATCTCATAATTGCATCAAATCATCCCAAGTAATATTCCAATAAACACAAAATTCATTCATGTAATATTCATCACTTATTATATTAACCTTTTTATTGAATAATGCAATGATGGTTTCTTAAATTCTCAGTCAACTTTTACTTTTCTAATCATAGCTCTAAAGTTATTTCAATAGATAGATTTTATATTATTTTCTATATTTAAATGGTTCTATATTCACTCAACATAATTATCATGATTCACATTCCACATAAATATTGATATCATCTACATCTATGTGTCGTGTTTATTTATAACTCCTCATGTATTATTTACATCTCAATATATAATTACAACTTTTCTTGGTAACTATAGACTTTTTCTCATCAATATGATTAGGCACTCTAATAAACATTCAATCTATTTTTTCATTAAACATTAAAATAACTGATATATACATCATATCGATTGAAAATTATACTTATTGAAAATAAATACTACACGAACAAAAAGTGGGTTCAACACCTTTTGGGATATGCCACTTATTTGGGATATGAACATTATGAGTTAAAATTCTGATCAATATTCCATTATGGATATCATTTAAGGAAGTGTTAAATGAGAAGTAATGTGAAGAAGTTTATTATTAATCAATAAAATGGATGATTTAGATGAGACATGAACTCATGTATTATAACACATGAGTTGATGTAAGAACAATTAAGAATCATCCTCTAAGGATATATAAAAACCAAGTTCTATGTAATGTATGTGGTGTGTGTGTGTTTGATCATCCAAAAAATATCCTAAAAATATCCCCCAATGACCTCTTCATCTTTAACATTTTCAATATGGGGTGCTATCACATTGTGTAGTGAATATGGATCTAATAGGAACATCAGATGATTGAACATCCTATGTATTCATCATGAAGAGGTGACTATTTTTATTTCCCCTTGGTGATATTCATAAATCGTTGATAAATATGAGGGTATGTATACATCAGTTAATGGCACATTTTTATTTTATTCTTCAATTATAGTATGGATTTTTTTTCATTTTAATATGAATAGAGATCTTGTTCTTGGGATTTGTATCCCTTTTTCTTATTCTAAAAGGTATTATTAGACCCCCAAAAAATCCTTGCACCCCAACCATAATGTGTATCTTGAATAATGATATAATCATGATAAAATATATGGGAGTTCTATACATTTTCAATAATAAAATATGTAGTATCAATATTTAATATATAAACCCCACTCTAATCCTCAATCACATAAAAGTATATTTTATCCATTAATGATATCAAACTTTTCCTTTGGTTTACTAATTTCAAACTTTGAAGAATAAATTTCCCAATAAAAAAATTTAAAACCAAAATTACTTTTCTAAGATCACATAGGATATCAAAATCAAATGAAAAATTCAACCTCTTGGTAAATAGTAAGTCTTAAAAAGTATTTAGGTAAAAAAATTTCCTAAATACCCAACATATGAGGTAAAAATCTCCTCTATTTGGATTAAACATCTTCAAGAATAAGAATATAAAATTTATTTGTGATCTCACCAACATTACCTTGAACATGACCTACTTGACTTACCTAAAACTCCCTCTCTCCTTATAGATTATATTAACTTTTAGTCAGAGAAAAGGAACATAGTATCTTATTATAACAATTGATATGTGATTAGAACGGGATTATCCAAACAATTAATAGGATAAAAATAATATTATTTCATATTTTAAACCATCAGATCATTGATATTCCTATATGAATATGTTACTGAAGTGTAATATGGAGACCTCATGGTATGCTTGATTCTCATCCCTAGAAGTCCATAAAAACTAAACAAATATAGGTAATACTTCCACTTTGAGTTCAAAATGATATTATAAATTCTTATAAATAAAGTATTGTGATAATAATATATCATATGTGGCATAATATAAATTATAGAAAACTATAATAGTATGTTTAATAGGGGAAGGACCCTCTTCGATATCTATACAATATTTATCCACGGTAAACACTATACTTGATCCCTTGAGCTAGCCCTATGTTGGTAATTCCTTCTCATATGAGTAAAAAATAGGTAAAAATACCTAACCACAATAATATCCTTATCCACTCAATCTCCCAAATGTTGGTATACTAACTTCTATATACTTTAAAACTTATTTATCTTGTGATAGTTGGCTAAAAAAAGGTCACTTTCTAAAACATTCTAATAAAATTCATTAGTAGAATCTCTGAAGTTAGCTATACTGACAACATGAATGAAACTGAATTTCCTTGAAGGTAAAATTCATATTAATATATCCTTGATTACCATATTAATAACACTAGATTAAAGATCTTCCTATGATAAGATTTAAAATTTTACCACTTATCTGACTTCCTTGGAAAGATCCACCTTAGCTCATCTCTTCCCAATATTACTTCTAGCCACTATAAGAACTATCACATACATTTCATATTTAAAATGAGTTGCCTACACCTAATCCTCCCTTAGATATCATAATATTTTGGACAACCTTCTTTACCACTTCAGATAATGTATACAAATTAATGATCATCACTTGAGTTTGAAATGGCTCATTTATCCCCATTTCAAATCATCATGACATTGATTCCTTATCACCACTCATGTGTGGAGTGAATAAAAGTAATTATATGAATTTAGTATTATGATTTGTAATAAAAATTGATCCTTGATTTTGGTCCATGAACTCGAAAGAATATACCTGATATAAAGTGTCAGGAAATATTTTCTAAAAATTGTTCCTGAAATTTCTCTTAGTTGATCCCATGTACTTTCTTAGTCTTAAGCCTGAAATCCCACCACGAGAAAACCTCCCCTTCTTGCATAAATGTGTCTAATCAGACCTGTTGTTTCCCTACTATCTTGTTGATCTTGATTATATGATAGAGGTGATCAATCCCCTCCACAGCCTCCTAAGGAGATACACTGCCTCAAAAGTTAAAGGGATAATAGAGTTTTAAATCCCTCATAATATCATATGTGTGGGATCCATTTTAGGAGAAACATGAATTGTATCCTAAAGTGGCTAATAAATATCTTCAAGAAATTGAGGTTCAACCATAGGTTGTGATGGAAATACATGGTCATCCACACAATCCTTAACAGATATTGGTGTTCACTTAGGTGGAATATTCAATAATAAAGTATAGAATAAAACTAAAATATTCCCCCAAGAATAAATAACTCAAAAATGTAAGCTACAATATAATTTTAGTTCTACCATATCCTTTATCTCCCAGTTAAATTTATTTATTTATATTATATAAATTTAAAAAAACGGTTTACAAACATTAAATGGTGTTTTGAATCATTATTAGGAGTGATCTAACCAATTAGACTCATAACCAATGTTTAAAATTATTCTCATTTTGTAGAATATAATTTAAAAACATTTCATATAAAACTTTAAAAATAAACATATAATTTCTAGTTATCTATAAAAAATATAATTCTCTCAGTTCAATAATTGAATAAATTATTCTTAATAATCCAACTATCATAAATAAAAAAATACTTTATTTTTTTATTATAAATATTTCAATTAATAAAAATATTCAATTGATTCCGATGATCAAGTAAAAAAACACAAGAAAGAACATGAAATTTCATGTTTTCTTATGTGTTCCTACCTATATATACGTTTTCTTGATGTATGAGACTCAAGAAATAAAACTATAATGAATGATAAAGAAACAAAATCCATAAACCACCCCTGGTAAATCTATAATTCACTGTAACTATGAAATACATGCATATTCAATTGTTAATTATTATGTCTCTATAGCCATGTCTCTTGGATAATATCATACACCATAACCATTATCCCTAAACAGGATTTGATTCCATTTTTTAGTAACTTTGACTCGAATACTTGAAATAACCTTTACAAGGTCACCATAGAAACTCTAGTGTACCTCCCAATCGCTAGAGGTTAAAATAAATGTCAAGGGATGAGTAATGCTAATGTGGTAGATGGGATTCCCACTTTGAACCCAAAAATAATATAATATTGTTTCCAAAATTTTAGCATAACATTTTGAGATATAGATAATATAAAAAAAGTAATCTAATCACCAAGGGAGTACCTTACCATTGGGATACTTGAAAAAAATAATTGTAACCCACTATATGTACATGTGAAGACATACATTAATATATTAAAACACCTATACAACCCGTGAAACAAATTAAATTAAAAAAAAATATTTTATACACATATATAGTGATATAGACATTCACTAAAGAACACAAATGGAAAATACCAAGTATGATATCTCCCATGAAGACATTTGAGTACAACCTCTATATTATTTCATAGTTCATCCATCCAAAATACTAAAAGTAAAAACCTATACTTTGGACTACATGTGAAACTATCTCTGTTGATCCAAGTACTTTCTTTTCCATAGATCATATAAAAAAGGTTCTATATGTACCCTAAGTTATTAAATGTGTTGGAATTTGTTGGAACTAAGGATGTGATTATTTGTTTTTTGTTATCCTATAAGGAGGATTTGTGGAATAATCATATATATATGCTTGAATTTTCATTTATCAGGGTATTAATATAGTTTTTTGGTGATATTTGGGATACCATGTGGTTTAGAGAAGTTTCATGATGTTTGGAAGAGATTGGATGTTATTTAGAGTTGGTTATTATTAAATAAGATCTACCACAATATAAGTACACTTTTCCAATTGTAAAATATGGTCAAATAACATTAATCTTACTGATACATAAGTTTAATTTGTTGGATCAACATTTTATATAGGAATAAATGAATTTTTTAGAGGATTTATTGTATCCCTAATCAAAAAACCATGTATTAATATTCCTCATGTTAGATTAAATCAATAGGTATGTGGGATTAACTCAAGCTTCAAGAGGGTCTGAAATAATAAAAAAAAACATGGATGTAAAACATTGGACCTTATTAATGTGTGATTTTTTTAATTTTCTACCAATCCTTGTGTTTTTTACTTTATTATAGAAGGACAGGGTATTGGTGAGGGACTTAGAGTTATCCTTGATGTTTTTTTTTGAGTTAGAGGCATAATATGGAATAAATGGTATTTTTAGGTCAGTTGTATGGTTAGTGAATGTTTACTGCTAAATGTTTACCCAAACCATGTGGTGGAGGATGATCCACCCAGTTCAATTATATCATTTTGTCCACAAGAACTCAAAACATGAAGAGCTCTAGATAAAAAAGTGAAAAAACTAGTTTTATTTTTTGAGATAATTGTATGGTTGGTGAATGTTTTACTAAACCATATGGGTTTTTGGTTACTTTAATAGTTGTAACGACATGGTTTCCCAAACTGTGTAAAAAACATATACACTTACAAATTATGATTTTACCAAAATTATCCTAACAATTTTAACTACCATTTCCCCATATTTTCTCCTACACAATCAACCAAAGTTTCCCATACATGGCTCTTCATCCTTCTCCAAATAATTTGGGTAGTTTCTCATTTTATCCTTGACTATTTAGAGTATTTTATGTCATAAAGGTGAGATAGAGGTATGTCTAAATCTGTAAATTTATTTTTAATAAGATTTTATCATTTTTTATGGTCTTATACTAGTTAAAATCATTTTTGAGTTATTTTAAAATTTTAACATGAATATTCTATTCCTTCCGTCTAATTTTCTTTTATATGGTGTTATTCAATGATGATACTTATTCTAGTATAATTAAGGTGGTCCATAATATATCCCTAAAATCATATATTATTTTTCTTATGCATATAATGAGTGATCAGTCCAACCTATTGGGTACTTGAATAAAATTATTAATAAATAAATATATTTCTCTGCCTAGTGGAATTTATGATATTCAAACCATAATTGGTCCATGAATGAATGTAAGATCCTAAACTTTGGCCACTAATTAAGTTTTATATTTCTTTTAGAGAGAAATGGTAATTCCAAATAGGAGACTCAAGTGTTTCTTGGAACTAAGTGATAGCCTGGTATGTGATTATAATTCCCTAGGATACCTCCAAGGAGGAGAAGAGAGGTGGATTTGTGGCCTCTTGTTAATATGTGATAATTAGTAAAAATGTGTAATGTGAATGAAATGTAAAAATAATGAATAATAAAAGTGGCATTTTATAAATCATGAATAATGAAATCAATGGTTCTAGGGCTATAATTATATCACCCTTGGGTAGGATTTTCATTGGTTACAGGGTGGGATGTGGATCCCTTAAGTAGTATTCTCATGTTTCAAGTGTTATACATGAATCTCCTTAGATATTATTTTCATTGGTTCTGAGGTAGGACATGGGTCCCCTTGGGTTTTGTTCTCTGAGTTCCGGGGTTGAATGTGGTTCCCCCTGTGTAGTTATGTATTAGGTTCACAGATATTTAACACTGTTTGATATGGTCATGGTCAATCCTAGGTTTCACCTTAGAACCTAAGGATCATAGGTGATTTACTTATTACTCTTTAAGTTATTTTATTATGTTACACCAATATAAACTTTAGTTTTGAAATGAAATAATTATGGATGTCATTGGTGGTGGCCTAATGAGATGTACTCACACCTTGTACGGGATGTCATTAGTACCCATGAAAACATCATGGTTATAAGAATGAATAAAGGAAAAGTACATACAGTCAATGGTTTATCTATCATGGCTAGGATATATAATGGTAAATGGGATTAGGCTAGAACTTGAGACCAATTTCAGGGGCTTCTCATGTCAGGTAATTTTGGTTTATTTTGGGGTTTTGATATATAGGATCTGACCATGGTGGATCTGATTTTTGTGTAAGACTTATATGATATTCATATAATCTATTTTGATGTATTAGGAGTTGTTTATTCTATTTATATGGTACTTGACATGATGTTTGTTATGTATTTTTATTGTGATGTATGATATTGTTATTAATTCCACAATTATTTCTCACTCAAAAATGAAGGTATAGTTTCCCAATGGTATCACCATAAACCCTCACTGTTAGTCAACAAAAACTATCCCATGGGGAGGCCTGAATAAGGTTACATAACCCACCAGTTCTAGTTACTGTCAAGGGATCCAAGTTAAGGATATTACAAATCTACATCATAGTGTATTTTCTTTCTTCTTATTACTTAGGTAGCATATAAAAAAGATAGGAAATTCTCATAACTCAGAATATAACATGTTCTTGGGAGTTTCTAAACCATGTGTGAGGGAATTCTAGGATACTAGGGATATGATTTTTATTCTAGGCTTCAATATTTATGGTTTTATGACTACACGTAGGGTTATTCAATTGGATTTGTATTTATTATTTATGGAATTTTTACTCTTGAACCATAACAGAAAGAGGGTTTATGTTTATGCATCAGATCAGGCACATAGGATTTAAATTTTAATTGTATATCTTATTATTATTGGTTACCATATTTATGCTATCAAGGTTGGGTATTTAAAGTATCTAAAATAATTTATATGGTATTTTTTCCATATGACTTGATAGTGGTGTCTTATCTAGCCAATCAATAGTTGTTTATTATGATTACTAAAAATTAAATAAACTATTTATAGATGGTATCTTTAAATAAAATTCCAAGATCAATATATAAAGTTTTTTCCTCTATAACTTTTATATAATATTACATTTAACCAAACCAAAAAATATGATAACCTTGATAAAAAATTAAAAATAGGGATAAATACAAAATACATATTGTGTAACATATGTGTATATAATTACGTCCATGAGTTGGGTAGATGGTGATAGAGAGGGATCCCTTATTGTGATATATTCTATGATATGAGATGAATGGGAAAGTAGGATGTTATGCCTATCATTTATTTCTTTAATCTATGATATTGAGATCTATTATAATAATGTGTTATGAGTCGATTGTTTTTAATTTGAAATTAATTCCTCTATGGAAGCCTCCAGTAGATCACCATGAGGTTGATGATGTGCATGCTCTACTGGTGGTTAGAAAATATCCTCTTGTAGAATAAGGACATACAATGGATCATCATATTTATGTGAGATTACTATGAGTGATATAGTATAAGGTGATAGAGACATCACAATCCATGCCTACTATTTCAGATAAGTCCAAGGAGTTTCAAATGAATCAGCAACTACTATGTACTGGTGAGGGAAACCCTTAAGAATTTGAACTCTTATTCATATCTTTTCAGATATTCTTTGACCATCTTGAGACACTACCAGAGAGGAAGGTAAAGTTTTATTTTTATATATTGTGAACTATATCCAAGTGTAGGTGGGATATCATGGTCCAGAAATATAGGTATGAGGGATTATCCTGTATGTATTTTTAGAGCATGTTCAATGATCACTTATATTAGGAGACTCTAAGGGTGGATAGTGACAAGGTTTTCATGTATTCGACATAAATAGGGATGTTATTTTTGTATTATGATTATCATTTTATCAATATATAGAAGTTTTTACTCTATTCTAGTAGGGGATAAGATATCCAAGGCTACACATTTTGAGGATGGAATGAGCTTATAGATTCAAGTTTAGGTAAACATTTTTCACCTTCCATAATATTCATAGGTTCATAATTAGTCCCTAATTACTATGAGGAGATAGAATGAGGGAAGGTACCCAAGGAATATATATATTAATGGGGTAATTTTGGGTGGTCTTTTGGTAGTAAGAAGTGATTTGAAATGATTTTTTAGGGATTACAGTGGACAAAGAAACCATGCTAGTGGGATATCTCTTCTACTCAAGGGAGATAGTTTTCTAGAGTTCCATCAGAGTAGCATATATGGGAATACCCATCCCCATTTTATATGACCACCAATTGAGAATATTTCTTATGATTGGATGGGTAACCTATAGTGGTTATGTAGGAGTTATTTTTAGGCATCTAGTTGTCGAGGATTCGAATAAGTAAAGGGTTTAAGAGTAAGATATGGTACAATATAGTAGGTGGGTAGTCATAGTTCCACTGACCATTTGGTTTATAGTGGAGGTAGATGTGCCCATGGATAGGGAAAACAATAATATTTTGGATTTACTATATATATAAGAGTTAGGATGCATCGTAAGTTTGAGGATCGAGCTAGTTGCATGATATCAAGCTTACTCTAGTGAATAGAGTGTTTGGTCCATATATTGTATGTGGTATAATTTTAGTAGTTTCACTCGATCATATGTCTTGTTCAACATTGTAGCATTGAATTTGTTCATATCTGATCAAATTTTTGATGGCTTGGGGCTATAAATTCAATATTTATATGGAATGATGTAGATCTGTACACCTTTATGGGTACAGTCGGAGTTCATCCATAGATATTGGGACTGCTCCATAGTGATTGGTGGATATATATTCCTTTGTGAATTATTTTTGGTAGAGATGACTAGAATAAATGCAATCCTTATGATTTAATATCACATTCGTTATCAATCCCACATTGATTGTTATCACTGATGAGTGTCTTTTACATATACCAAGGGTGATGGTTTCATATATACTAAAGAGTGGGATGTGTAGGCAGGTCACCTGGGACATGGCCACCATAAGTTGGGTATGATCCTGGTTCATGTGTCCAGACTTGTTTTGGATGATATAAAGATATAATATGTAGGTTTTACCTTATTTTTGACCAGTTTAAATATGTTTTCCTGAGTATTTCATAAGATTGAATCCTAAGTGAGAGAATGATTTTATAATCGAGATCATTCCATGTGCATAGTCTATTTCTAGTCTTCCTTACATGATGGATCCTATAAAGCTCTGAGATATGATGTTTTAGTAATATGACTTGTATTCAAATGGGTTTATAGGGAAGAGTAAACCCTTTAGGATGATCCGGTCCTATTTTCACAAAAAGCGAATAAAACTTTGGGGTTAAGTGTGGATTAACATATTATAAACCATATAATAATCAAAAACTAATATCTGAGACACCATATCAATGATATATTTGAATATATTAATGGATCAAGGGTATTCCCTAATATTTAATTCAGAACAATATATCTCGAGCTAAGGGTGGGATCTTTTGATATACCGCACACTACTTTTAAAATAATGTACGGTTTATACATGTATCTAATGATATAATTTGATTAGATGAACACTAAATCAGTGCTCATATCCTTGATGAATAGGGTAATACATTTATTTTTGGATACTTTTTCGTACATTTCTTTCAATTATCTTATTATGTACTACAATTTAAAGAAGTATCACACACGAAATTTAAATATTTTCTTGAGAACACTTTAGGATAATTGAATATATTCTAATCTCTTGAAGTGCCAATTTTGGATAGAGTAGGTGCACTTCTTGGGATATTTCATATCTGAGGATGGTGTATCTACAAACCCTAAGAAGAAAAATTTAGTCGTTTCATGGGAGATTACTAAGAACATATCTTAGATACATATATGTTTTATTCTATTCAGTTATTATAGAAGATTCATACAGGAATTCTCCTGCTTCACATAACCGATGGCAAGATTCCCTAAGAATTGGGTGAACTTTTTTTGGCTAGAAAATTTTGATAGAACCTTTTGGGAGTTGAATGGGAGTTTGAATATAACTCAAATACTGACCTTACTGGATCTAGAAAAGGGGTAAACCTTGTATATTTATACATCAAGAGTCATACTAGGAGTATATTTTATGTATGATGGTCATGTATCCACTCATGATTCTAGGAAGCTAAGACTAAATGGTTAAAACTAACACATGAACTAGATTACGAAGTTGTGTTATATCCCATGAGTTAATGGTGGCATTACCTTTTATATTTGAGGTTATGTTGTATACCAACCACAAGATTAAGAGTTATATTTTATCATAGTAAGAAATGAACCTTTAGAAAAAAAAAGTTTGGTCGAGCACCTATAGTCCTGTGAATATGAGTTGGAGTATACCCCTATAATGGGTAATTCCATCACTACTAATTTGAGTAGAAATACTCAGATGAAGGTAGCATATGAGTCGATAAATGAGTAATAGATGGTATCCCTGTTTTTTGAGATGAGACTTGGTGTCCAGGTATACTATAGTAGAGAGACCCTTATGTCCTCATCTGTCACACCCTCACTCTTTAGTTGTGTGAATAGAAGTTAGGTGTTATATTCAGATTGTGTGGTTATGTGTTAGGACATATATGGTGGGGATCTACCACCGGACTAAACACTTGGAATTGATAGGATTCTTCATATCTATGGTTTTTTTATGGTTTCTATGAGATAACATAAGGAGTTGATGAGGGAATCACATGCCTCAATGTGGATTGTACACCTGGTTTTGACTAAGATATACAAGGGTGTATGCAGTTAGTATTGGTAGCCTTGGATGAAAAGGGAATTTTTAATGTTTTTCAAAAGGTGATCCTCCTGTTTGTAAGTGAAGGCCAAGAGACAGTGCATGTATGAATTTCATAGTCACTGTATATTCCAATGTGGATGTGGTATGATGTGACAATTTATTTCATGATGAGGTTACTGAGGAAACCCTAGGTTAGTAATGTAGAGTGGGTTTTGTGGATCAGTTGACCAAGGTGGATTAATTATTAACGATATTGGAAACCTTTTCTATTGATGAGATGGGTAAGATTAATGTATATAAAGTTGTATTATTGCATGTGGTTCCTCAAAGAATCATCTCCTTTAAATATCCTCATTTTAAATCATGTTTTTGGAAGGTATTATAGAAAGCACTTTGTATACAGGTGAATTTTAGAACTTCTTACCATCCATAGATAGGTATCTAGTCCAAGATTACTATTCAGATATTGGAGGACATGATGCGGGTGTGTGTCTATGATTTTTGGGGTTTGTAGGAAAACAAATTTGTGTCAAAAGAGTTTTCCTACAAAAATAACTATCATCTTTTTGTACATATAAAACATTTTGAGGACTTTTATGGTAGTCCATTCCATTATCCTCCATGTTGGTTGGAGGTTAGAGAGTGGTGATTATTTGACTCAGCCTCATTTAGGTGACTTCATATCACATCCAGTAGATCTAGAAATACTAAGATATTTATCAAAGTAGGTAAAGTTTTTTTGAAAATAGGATATTTCATCCTATTGACTTTGAGGTTGGTGATGTGGTATTCTCTCATGTTTTAACAAGGTTAGAAAAATCTTGTATCCAGAGGAATGGGAAGCTAGTGCCCTTGAATGTGGGTCAATTTGAGATCATGGAGGGGATTAGTATGATGGAATACTGATTAGATCTACCTAAGTGCTTTGATTTTATGAATTATGTATTTCATTTAGAAAAGATTCAATAATATTATTTTAATCTATCTCACATGATCAATATAGACGACGTCAAGCTCGAGGCTGACATGTCCTTTGAGGAGCATCTAGTTTCGTTAGTTTACCAATGTGAGAGGAATTTATATAGAAATATATATCCTCAAGTGAAAGTGTATTGGTATAACGAGAGTATCATAGAGGATACATAGGAGTTGGAGTATGATGTGTGGTCTTAGTGGCTGGAGTTATTCCCGGATGAGTCCAGGTGATGTTGGGAACACATATTAAGGATGAATAGTTATATGGTGGGGAGGTTGTAAAACCACGTACCTTATTGATATATGAATTTGTTTAATTTTATAATAAAAATGAATTTTTTTATTATAGATATTTTTGGTTCTCTAGGGGGTTGGAGTTGTCTTGGGGGTGTTCCAGGTGTTAGATGCATGAAATGTTAGAAATAGAAGTATCATGATAGGATCATGGTTAGCATGCAATTATTACTAACCATAAAATAAAACCATGAGGTTTGGGATGAGTCTCCTAGTTACTTTTTTAGTTTTGCTGCACAAGTAATAAACTAATGAACATATATATATAAACCATGGGAAACATGCATTTATTTTTTGAGATGATTACATAGTGGTGCATAGTTTACTAAAAAGTGCATGGTACAATTTCCCTTAATATTGGGAATCATATAGTGGGTGTATGTTTTCCAAAACCATGCATCCAAAACATATGGGTTTCCCAATCACTTAACAATTATGATTTTACCAGAATTCCCTTATTGATTTTAGATTCCCTTACCATTATTTCCACAACTTGTTAAACTAGGAGTTCCCTAGTTGTGGTTATTATTTCTTCTCATAATATTCCAGTTGGTTGATCCTTAGATTGTTGATTTTTTTTTTTGAGTTTCATTTATAATAAGGGTGAGATACAGGTAAGGGGAAAAACAATATCTTGATTATCTCTAGGTTTCTCTCATAATTTCATGGGCTTATTTTGGATGTGATCAATTGTTCCCTATTTTAGGGATTTTAACTGAATCATCTATTTATTACATCTAGGTTTATTTCATCCATTGATATTCAATGAGGATACTTATTCTCTAATAAGTTCTGTTGTCCCTTAGTTATCCATTAAATACTCTTTTGTTTTTCTTGATCATGTGATGTGTAGTTTCATTGACTTATTATGTCATTGAAAAAAAATACTAATCAAATGAATATGTTCTCCTTATAAGTATAAATAATGTTATTTTTGGCATGATTAGTCCATGAATGAGTAGTAGAGCATGTCCTTTAGCTACTAAGTACGCTGTGTACCACATTTGGATAGAAATTAGAATTTAAAATAGGTGGAAAAGGGGTGAATTAAAATAATACATGACCTTATAAGTGAATATAATGCCAAATAAAGACTCATAAGAATAGAACCTAGGTAGGTAAATATTGGGAAGGGGGACAGGCTGATCGGGTGCCTTACCTAGAGTCACAGTTGATATTCGAATGATGAATTTCTTGGAATCTTTGGCTATAAGTTGAGGTTATGGATGATTACTTACACTGAGTCTCTAGGTATGGTTAAGGTTATGGAATGAAATAATTATTGGATTAAAAATAACACCAAAGAATGTATGGTCAAGCACCATTGTTGCTAGGTTAGCACAAAGTGGCCTAACGGGATTGTATACCTCATTGGGTATCATGATGGCCTTCGTACAACGTGAAGACCCTAATGGAATTTTTATTTATATATTTAATTTCCTCTAGACTACACATGCATATGATGATTTATATTAGTAGTGCTTGGTGACACTACTGAGTTTTTTGTTCTCATGACTCACATACCACCGACCCTAGGCTCACGTTCCTAACAAACTGACCATTCCAGATAATATGTTTGTCACATAAAATAGGTCCAAGTAATTTCAAATATTTCAAGTATGACATCATGATCACCTACCACACGGTAGTCATTTGAAAACCATAATCATCTACCCATTATCAAACAATATTATCAAAACTGAATTGAGAAACAAAAATCCCAAAAATCAAACTAATCCTTCCCTCTCAGAAACCAACCTTGATACCATGTAAAATTAATTATCATGCCTTTACTCATCCACCTAATTTGGTTGAAAATATTTATTATAAGAAGGTATATGGAAAAAATTATATAGGTTGTTTTTTATGCTTTAAGTATCCAAACCCCATCACAATCACCCCCACAATGGTACTCGATCCCCTGAGGCATCTTGGGCTCAACCTTAGATTACCATTTTAGTAAATACATGGCTATACTGATCCAATAAGGTTCTCTATACATACCTTACCTAAAGGGACTATATATCCATCACCATATAACCATCCACTTCAACATCCACATGAATTACCACTAGAAAAATTCTCATGAATGAAAATCATAGTCCAATTGAGTAAAATATCGCCACAAAATTTTATGTGAAAATTTCATTTAAGTTATTGATACTTCAAGAAGTCGTCCCTCTCATCATTAAAACAATCACACCAAAGAACATTAATTTCATGTGAATTCTACATATCAAATATGATTCATACACATAAGACTCTTTAAAACATTCCATGAAACAAATCCATAAATCAAAATCTTTAGTAAGAATGCCACATTTTAATAAATATCCAAACTAAAATAGTGAAAATAAAGTAAAAATATCTTATACCCTAGTAACCAGAATTTTCCATTGGAAGATTCTTTATAACACACAATCTTGAGGTCCATCACAAGCTCTGACACATCCCTATTCCCCATCTACCATATCCCATAAAGTAAGATAGGAAAACAGGGCTTGGATTTCACTTTTTAATGATGTGTTGTATATATCACTCCATAGTACCTCATCCCAATGTGCTATATGACCTCAAGCATGACTCTGCATATGCTATAAGATTCGAAATAGTAGTGAGGGTATAAGTTATTTCCATGGGGATATTATACCATTTTATTAGAGTAATAAAAATAGTATAATAACCAAACACGATCCATCATAAACAATTAGATCATGTATAAATCAAATGAAACATAATGCAATAAAAACTGAATAAAAAATTATAAAACATATGTACCAACTAGTCTCCCACTAGGCTAGCCTTGTATAAATAATAACAAAAGAAACAAAATAAACAAGGGGATAAAATTATAGACTCAATTTTCCCCTTATCCCAGTCACCAATACCTATAGAGATTCCTCGTCCCAGTCCACTTCATGTCTTGTTATTTGACTTACAAAGAAAAAATAATATATACACATACACCAAAGTGTCCATACACAGTGTGAGAATATAACTTAGTAGGGTATCACCAAAAAACAATAATATTATCATCCATATAAATGTGTATCAAATAGTAAATTATATACATAAATAAAAATCCTCATTGGGTTTCCATGTGCTAACTAGTATACAATGATACCCAATGAGGTACACACGCCCATCAAGACAGTATGTGCTTACCAGGCCGCCATAATGCCTGACCATAACTACTTCAAGCCATAATAGAATCCAATAATATCATCATGCCATGACTCCTCCCATACTTGGAGAATTGGGGTTGGTCATTATCAGTATCCTCGACTCACACCCAAAGATAAAAGGTAAGGAATCATCCAAATATAAACCACTACTCAGTGTAGGGTTCCTTTTTTGAGTTGAATATTTATTCACTAGACTATGAATATTATATTTATTTATTTAAATAATAAATAATTTTTATTATTTTAGGATCATAAAATTCTAAGAATTTTTATGGGTTGAGTAGACTCCTGATAATGAAAATGATATATTCAATATCATTTAAATAAATATTCAACAATTTATTAATATTAATATTATCTTCAAAGCATTTTCCCATCAAATAAATGATAATATTACCATTATTAGATTTGGGGTTCACTATGTATTAAGATATTGGTTGAGATAGTTTTTTCAATTACTAAATCTCTAATCCTAGCTCTATTAATACCTGATTATATCATAACTATTAATGTGTTGAAAATCATTCCAATTGTGCCCAACAATTTCATCTCTAAAGAATTCTCTCCATGAAGAACAGATCTAATTTTTTCTCTCAATATTGAGTAATTCACATCCACCTCTCTCCCCCATCTCAAAAATGAAGTAATAATAATAAATCCACTGAAATTTAATTATGTTCTTATGATCAAAAGGGAAATAATTGACAGGCTATCCATGCCACTGTACTAGCATCGAGAGTACCATTAGGGATGCTCTGAGATCAACGTGCATGTTTGGATCACCACTTGATGTATTTTACTTTGTATCCACTTTAATAAATTATGATACATCCCAAAGAGACCTTTTATCTATCAAATTATATATCATAGAAAGATCTTAATACAAATGTATTTTTCTTATCATTATATTAATTATAAATTTAATGTGAAATATCCTCTAACTGGTTCTAGTATTATTTCATTATATTTATTTGAATATTATAGTGATACATGTCATTATTTTTCATGTTATTATAATTTATTCATAGGTTCTATGAAATCCCATCATTAAGAATGGACCTGATGAGATTCTACTACACCTATAACCTTCAGGGACATTATCTAGACCATGTAAATTGTAAGACCTGAGAACTAACTAATGTAATGTAACCATTATTTATTCTCATGGAAAATAAAATTTATAAATTTTTTTGGTAATAATATGTTAAAAAATTAATAATTATTAAAAATGTACTATAATTAATAATTACTAATATAATTTCCCACATATATCTCAGAATAAAACTATATTAATTTGAAAAAGATGTTTCAAATTTTTGCTACCAAATGCATGATTCGGAAATATATTAGTGTTTTTATTTAATAATTAGATTTCATATAGATTTATATTTATTTTAATAAAAAGAAAATTAAATTTGGAATTAACATATCCAAATTAGGTAATAAGGAATTTTTTATAGAAACATGTTACTATGGTAAATATTAATTTCCATGGTAAAATGATAATTTTTCAAAGAATTTATTTTTTATAAAGATTTGGTATTTTTATTATAATAAATTAAATTTATCACTTTTAAAATATAAATATAGTATAATATATAAATTAATAAAAAATATATTAACATTATTTAATTAGTGATTTGTATAAAACAAGATTAAAAACACCTAATATTTTAGAAGATATTTTTTCTATAAAAAGAGTTTATATGTATTATTTACTTTCATTTAAAAGATAATTTTATAGTATTTAAAAATTGATTTAGATTTAATGGGTTAAAAATTCAAAATCAACACATCAAAATTTGGTAAGGTTATTTATTTTATATTTTTGGTAAAAATAATAATTACCTTGGTAAATAATTACACAAGTTAATAAGGGCTAAAAAGTGAAAATCTATCATAGCTCAAAATTTTGTTAAAATTAAATGACACAAAACACTTATAAAATACCATTATAAGATTAGAAATTCATCCCCACAAACATCACCAATATCCCCTTACCGGACTCCTTTAACTCTCATGTGATTCTACCTTTATCCCTTACCATTATTATGTTTCCAAAGAAATTACCCACATTTTTACTTATAAAAGGAGATCACTTCCACACATTCACTTATCCCTCCACCTCAAAATCCATTGAACATGAATTACCCTTAATTAGTCTCTAAAAATATCCTCTAATGTATTACAGTGTTCTTCTCAAGATTTAATAAGGTACCTTTCATGTAAGTGTTTTTAATCCTCCTCTTTTCATTTAAATTTCATTTATTTTTTAATGATATTTAAAATTATTTTTAGTATACTACCATGATTTTTATTCCAATTTATTATCGTTAATTGATATATTATTAATGAGATATTACTTATTCTCTATAATTATTCCCTTTTCATAAGCCACAAGTATGATAAACAAAGGGTTCTTAACCTCTTATCTAAAATTATTTTTACAATATTTATGTTTCCTTTTATTTTAAATGAGAAAAATTATTATAAATCGTTGCTATAAATTCATTATTTTATCGTAAAAGAGAGATCACCCTTACCTCTGATTATACTATCTCCATAAGTCATTATAATGATCAAACACTCATGTATCCAAAAAACATAAAAAAATTTGGTAATAGAGTATGTTGTTTCCAAGAATCTAAATCCCTATCAAGATATAAACAAGTTGATGCAGGCATTGGAATAGTTTAACCTAGGTGTAATAACCTTGAAAAGGGTTTTTTTGTCTTAAATCTACCTTCACTAGATACACAACTAGTGGGCCTAACTATAAACCTATTTTGACACTTCTTGGGGATTTGATTTGGATGGCTCATATCCTCTGTACAAACCACAATAAAGGATTATTTCCTATTGACATCCCTACATCACTAAATTAATCCTAACTAATTATTTGTTATCCCAAATTTTATACTGGTGTTATCCATTACATTGTGAATATCGTATTATTTCTAATTTTATTATAGTATTTTATACTTAATATCTCATTATTCCATTTACTGGGGATGTATTGAAAACTCATATGTTTTTTATTCTTATATAGATGTTATGGAATAAAAATATGATTTATTATGTATTGTATGTTTATTCATTTCACTCATATAATTAATGAATTATACTAATTAAGTGATGTGTCAGGCCATGAATTATATTGCCCCTAGATTCATCAGTAGGTCTTAAGAGACAAACTAGTTTGGTTGATTTGATGTATACTTTACACATTTAATTATAATGTCTTGGAATGAAGCCATGATGGTATGTAATATTTCTAGTCATGAGGCCTCAATGTTAAGAATAATATGTCCATAACTATGAATTCCATCACAATAAAATCTATTATTATTTGTATGTGATCATTTATATTATTATGTTTTCAATGGATATGTTAATCTCATTTATGGAAATGTTAAATTTATTTATTCTTATAGTATAATTTATTACATTCTTATTCTATGATATCATTATCTATATGTTACCCCTATAGAGAATCTAGTCTCACATTTTCTTTATTGTTTCCCATTTTCCCAAGAAACCAAAAAGACTACTATGTATGATATATGGAATTTCAAGGATAAATAATAAAGTATTTTATGTTTTCATATGATTCATCATCATTTTTCAATATAATTTAATGTACTATTAAAGTATCTAGTTTCCTAATACTAATAAACTATTTGATCCTGAGTAATATAGTCTATTTATTCTATAAAATTTTAATAAAGTACCACTTTGCTATAAGTTACTAGAGTCAGGATGTTAAAACTGATATCAGATAAAGTTTAATATAAACTATAGGAAAACATTATAAGAACATAGTTATAGAATATAACTATATGAAAAAATAATAGAATATTCCCGATTACATGACATGAATTTATACTAAAATAATTAGAATTATATAATATGATTTATAATTCATTTTTTATCCATGAACTAATTAACTATATGTCATTTTTTATAAATGCAACCTAATAAAAGGAAAAAAACCATGTTAACACTCGTAATCAGTATAGATTTTTAACACCTGATAAAATCAAAGAAGTTGGTGTTGGAACTGATTATATTGTGAATATGGTATGTAGTTAAATAATGTTATGATAAATAACCATTTCCATATATAATAACCTATTTCATGTCATCATGGTGTAACAACATTGGATCGCTTCATGTGGAAGAAACCTCCATCTTTCAATAGGACCACTAACCCATTAGTGGTAAAGTAATGGATCACGTATTTAGAGAATATATTTTTTATTTTTTGATGCATTAAATGACATATGTTTATTATTTCTATGTAAAATCTAGTGGAATATTTTTACCAATGGTGGTATTTAATTAAAAACACCTAGAATGGGGGAGAGATAGGAAATCATGGAGATAAAATAACAGAAGGTGATATTTCTAGAGATATGATTTTCCCATGAGAAAAGTGTTCACATGGAAAGTAAATTTCTAAATATAATCTAAAAGTAAGTGGAATTATTTGATGAATATGTGGTTAAATTTAAAAGGTTATCAAGATGTGTTCTGAATTTTTTATGCAACCCTAAAAGAAAGATCGACCGATTAGTTAGTGTATTAGTGAAATGTATTAAAAGAGAATTAGTCACTCATTCATATTTTTCTTATTATTATATTGTAACAAGTAGCTTAAATACAATGAAATATTCACCAAAATTTTATGTCTTCAAAGGGAAGAATGTGAAAAAAAGGGAGGTTGAGTTCCTTGTTGAAAAAATAAATTAGAAAAGGAGAATAAAGGATGGTTATAATATCTATTATAAAATAATTATAGGAGGAAACACCCTAGGTATTTCTTAAATGGAATGGGAGATTATTAAAATTGTAAAGATAAGGACCATAAAGAACATGTGTGTTAGGTAAAAAACAATACATAAATGTCCAATGATTAAATTAGAAGGAGACGGGGAACTATTCAAATCAATACCCCAAGCATCAAGGTAATCCACCTTGGAATAATCTAATGGAGAATGGTTAAGATTATGCTATCAGCAAAGTATAATTTGAGGTCTAAAATGATTTCATAGTAAGTAATTTGATACTAAAATCAAAATTATCTAATATATTATTTTATTCTAGATCTAATCACCCATTAACATCTTGTAAGTTTACTAAGAACTTTGAATCAACCCTTGGTTCACAAAAAATTAATTTTAAGTTAAAAAACTTTTGGAAGTCTTATGGTGATGAAATTATATTACTTTTCCCCTATTGAAATGTATAGTGGTTCTTTAATATAATCCTTTTTATTATTACAATGATTGAATTTGAACTAATCTTTAGTATATATTGGCCCTCAAAGTATATTTCAAGAATTTATTGTCAATAAAATTATATTATAATATTTGAGGCTGGAATAGAATTCCTTTTTTAGGAGAGTCTTCATTTCATGAGTTGTCTTTGGAACAACCACTAGTGATTCATATTAATAAAATTATAGGATAAGTTTAATCAATGAATGGGAAGGATATCCTTATAATTGAGTATGTATCCATAGTGAGGGATTTTATTGATGTATTTCCCAATTAACTACGTAGATATCCACCTAATCATGTGGTTAAATTATCTATTGATCTTATCACTAATACCAATCCCATAAATAAGACTCTATATTAAATGGTTCTAATAAAATTATTGAAATTAAAGAAACAACTGAAATAGTATAGGGATAAGGGATTCATGAACCCTAGTGTTTCAATATGGGGAGAACCTATCTTATTTATAAAAATGAAGGGTGGTTATATGAGTTTTTTCATCAATTATATTTAAATCAATTCACTAACTATAAATAAAAAGTGTCCTTTATCATGAATTTAATATCTATTTGATAAATTTTAAAGGGATCAATACTTATCAAAGATTGATCTTATAACAACCAAATCTCCAGAAACCAAAATCCTATTGTTATATTACATTATTAATATAGAATACAAGATTAATTAAAGGATATAATATATTAGTATCCTTTTAATACTAAATATATACATATTTTTCACATTAAACTTGATAATATAAAATATTTAATAAAAACACCTTGAGAACATTTTTAGACATTCTAGTAAATCCTTTAAAATTACACATAGTTATCTTCTCGGTTTCCTTGGGAAAGTAAAATAAAAAATAGTGTTCTCAAATGACCAATAAGGGGTAGTGTATAGTAAATTATATCATAACATTAGTATGGTATAAACAGTATAAAAAATTGAAATAAATTATGAAAATAGTGAAATGATCAAATAAAAATAAGATAATACTATATTCATAACAAGAAATAAAAACATGGATAATAATTACTGATTTCTTACTGATGGAATAAATAATTGAACATATAATAAACATTTTATCAAGTCCTTTTTCAAAGACATCATACATACACAAGTAAGGCATGCATAAATACCCTAGATAGTTTGTCTCATGAGACCTACTAATGTATTGACGGGAAATCTATATCATCCCCCACACATAGATAATTATGTTTAATCCATTAATCATATTATTTAACTATAAATTTATTAACATTATATAAGTAACATTTTAATTAATCATAGAAAAGTAGAATAATTGATATTTTTATGTTGGAAATATAGAAATTATTTTTTCCCATTCAATGGAATAATGTGGCTATCTTAGTGAATATTGAGAAAATAAACTTAAAAGTATGGGGTATTCTAAATGTAATAGGAATCACCCGTTTCAAAGAGATATATATAAGGTGGTGGAGGGGGTAATTTCAATGTGTTTCTCTGTCAAAAGAATATATTTATTTATTTCAGTAGGTTTCAATAGTAGAAGACCAAATCAATTGTAGGAAAATACTTCATTAAGGTTCCTAAAGATTGTCTGTTCTATACAAAGAATATACCATGACTATGTCTATCAAGGTATGTAGCCTTAGGCCCACTCATTGTTTACAATATTTAAGAATGATGTAAAACTCAATCGTCTATTTTTGATGTGATTACCCCTAGTTTCATCTTTCCCACAACCACATCCACATTCTAGTATCAATATAGGGATGTTGTTACTAGAAAAATCATACACCCTTTATTTTTTAAAATCTAGAATTTTTTAGCATTATGATGGATTAGGAAAAGTATTAAATGATAGGAAATATAATTTTCAATATATAAAACATGTGATAATTCCATATAATTACAAGTATGATGTCATGACAATAATTATTTGTAATTAATATTGGAAGGGGTGGAATGGGAACCCTTGTGTCGGTATAATAACAATATAAGATAACAAATATAATGATAAGGGATTAGTATATTTTCCTTAAATACATAAAAAATGGGAGATAACACCATGAAATTATAATCATGTAAATATGTTTAAATGGTATTATAATAAAATAATTCAAATTAAAATAATAAAGAGAAGTGTTGGAAACCCTTACTTTTCTAGGTAGCTTCTAAAAGTTTGAGAGGACTCTATACAGCCTTGGGAACTCCTTTATAGGGATTATAGAGGTAGAGGTAAGGGAAACTCATGATAAATTCCTTTGTGGTAGAGTGTAATGAAAAAATGGGTGGGTGTGATCTCCTTTTGTAGGTGAGAAAGATGGGATTTTCATGTCAACTAAAGTTAGGTAAGTGGTAATAATGGAATCACATGGTTGTTAAGTGGGTCAGGTGAGTTCAGTGAAGAAATGGTAGGTGAGAAATGTGGGTATAATTTCTATACCTAAAAAAGTTTTTCAAAAAGTTATAAGTGGTCTTTTAATTAATAAAAATAAAAGAAACTTCATTTACACATTTTTACCCTTATTAATCTTGATTAAAAATTAACCATGGTAATTATTTTTTACTAAAAGTATAAAATTCCCCATCATAAAATTTTTTGAAATTATTAATCTTAATTTTAAATCCATTTTATTTGATTCTATTTATAAATTTTTAAAAAATAAAGTTAAAAATTATAATTTGAGATATAGGGGAATCTATTTTTATAGAAAAATATTTTGTATATATTAAGTGTTTTTTATTATTATTTCTTATTAATTATTAGTTAAATGGGTGTTTATATGTTTTTTATATGTTTAAAAATATTATTATATTAATAATTAAAAATATATTTTTATAATTTATTTAGATAAAATTTATATTACTTTCTTAAAATTGTTCCTTTGAAAAAAACCATTTAACTTTTACTATGGTAATTAACATTTAATCTAAATAGTTAATTTTTAATACCTAAAAATAAGATTGGGATTATTATAAAATTATTAATTACTAATTTTAAATATAAATTCCATTTTATAAAGAAAATTAAGAAGTGTAGGAAAAATTAATTATAACATTAGCTCGTGTAAAGCCCATTTTTTAAGAAAGTGTATTTTTAAGCATAAAATTTTTTTTGATGAAATTACAAATTATTTTTATTTTCATAGAATAAATTGGTTAATTAAAAAGAAAATAAATTTTATTTTTCTTAACCATAATTCTAAAAACTAATTTCTGTAATATATTATTTAATTAAAATAAAAGACCCAAATTATTTTCTTTTGTTTGAAAATATTACTTAAAATCATAAAATGTTGATCATGGGTTTTATAAATTTGTAATAGTATTTAAAACATAAATTTTTACTCCAAAAACATATATTTTATAAATTAAATGTTTTTATAAAATTTTATCTCATTCTTATATAATGAAAAAGTTATATAAGTTTCAATTTTGGTAAAAACTATATTTTTTACTATTCACATAAAAATAAACTATTTCAACGAAAACCCAAAAAAAAATTTGGAGATTATATTGACATTATAAATCCTAAAATTAAACTAATTTGGTTAATTTAAAAATAAAATATTACTTTTAAATTAATTCATGAATGAGGTCTCTTTAAAGTGTGAATTAATTTGAATGCTTTGGGATGCAGTATTTACCAACTAGAGTAAAGTATCGGGTATTAAATTCTCCACCCCTTAAATAATTTCATCCTAGAAATTGGGATACATGTATGATATTAAGAAAATATGAGTAATTCTTCTTCATTTAATCTTCTGGTTTCCATGTCTCCAAATCTAACTTGTGATTTCTCCAAATCAGTTTCGCCAATTTAGTTGTCTGATTCTGTAACACTTTCCCTCTAGTGTCAATAATTTGGATATACTATTCAATATGTGAAAAATCATGTTCCATTTGCACTTCATAAGTGGTGAGTATATGTGATGTGTATATCATTTAATTATTTAATATTCAAAAATGGAAAACATATTTCACTTTAGAGATTTTGGGTGGAAAAGATGGAAGATTGGCCACAACTCTAATTCATTATAAAATTTTAAAAAATATGATGTACCTAGTATTTTAATTTCCCTTATTTAAAAACCATAAAACTTCCTTTCATGTAGATACCTTTAATAATACATTACCCCCTTTTGTAATTATACATCCATTGTTAGATTATCTTCATTGTTCTTTTGCCTCCATTAATCCACTTTGATATGATTCTGAATTGTTCGTACTCTCCTGATTATCTCCTCCATAAATCCTCCATAAGTTCTGATCCTACTAGTTTACATTCTCAAAATTCTTCCCAAAAAGTTGGAGTATAACCTCACTTCTTATAAAATTCTTCGTACATTGTAATTTGGTTACTCTAATGGATACTATTAGTGTATGGTAATTCCCCCATGGGTATATATTGATCCCATACACCTTGAAAATCAAGAGAGAAAGACCTTAGCTTGTCTTCTATTATCTGAATATTCATTTTTGACTACCCATTGTTTTTAGGGTGATATGTTATTTTTAAATATAGCCCTTTGTCAAGATCCTTTTGAAGACACCTCTAAAATTTTCATTTGAACCGAGCATCATGATTTGATACAATTTATATTGGTGCCTCGTGAAGTCTTGTGATTTTATTGATATAGATTTATCAAATCTCTCAAGGGGTAGTTCTTACCTTACTGTTAATAAATGTGAATACTTGGAAAGGATATCAATAATAACCCATATATAATCATTCCTCTAAGGAATATTTTTAAGTCCAGTGAAAAAGACCATTATAATATTTCCCAACTTCTATATTGTCATAGGTAGAGGTTTCAGGACTCTCTTAGGATGTTGTCTCTTAGCCTATCACACTAAGCATATGGACACATAGTCTGTAATTTCCCACTTCATTCCATCCCAACATAAATATTCTCTTAAGTCTATATAAATATTTATTATATTATATTTTATAAAGAGATTTTATCTATGTGATACATCTAGTAGCTTCCTCTTCAATTCAGGTATGGATGGAACACATAACCTATTTTAAAACTACAACACTCTATCTTTAGAGATAAATTCAATTAATTTTCCATTATTCACTACTTTATATCCTTATCATCTTGTTAAGACTTATCTATCTTTTTCCAGTAAATGTGGTTCATAAAATGATTTGAAAATGAATGATAACTCCCATTTCAAAAAAAATCCATATTAATCCTTAATAGATCCCTAAATATAGGATTGTTTTTAATCATCATCATTGTCAAAACTCCATGGTTCTTCCTACTCAATGCATCATCCACCTATATTTTCTTCCTATGGTGGTAGTGTATCGAGAAATCATTGTCCTTTAGTAGTTCCAACCATATTTATTTCCTCATGTAGATCTATTTCAGAGAGAAAAATATACTTAAAACTTTTTTTGGGTCTGTATATATATTATATATTTCTACATATATATAGTGTCACCATATCTTCAAGGAAAATATTACTACTACCAAATCATATTCATTAGCTATATAATTTTAACCATTAATCTTAAATTATATTAATACATAATAAACCATCTATAATTTTTTATAAGGATACAACCTAAAACATTATTTCATACATTATTATGTATTAAAAATACTTCATTTACCAATGGTGAGGTCAATATAGGTGCATTAAGTAATCTCTTATTAATCTCTTCAATGATTTCTTAACAATACAAATACCATGTGAATTTAACCGCATTATGTGTCAACTTGGTTAAAGGATTATCCAATAAACAAATATTATAAACAACCCATTGATAGCAACTTACTAAACTAAAGAAACTATGTGTATCATTTATATTCATCGGTGTATTACATTCTTTGAATACCTTTTTCTTTGAAGGATAAATAGATATTCTATCCTTATAAATAATATAGCCAATAAAAGAACCTTCATGAATCCAAAAAATAACAATTACTGAATTTAGCATATAATTCCTTTTCTATGAGGGTATATATAATTATTTTCATATGGTTCCCATTCTCTTCATAGATTTTTGAGTATATAAATAAAACATCAATGAATACCTCCCTAATGTTATCAAGAAAATACATGAATATTGTATTCATCATATCCATAAAAATAGAAGGTGCATTAGGTAATCTGAGGAGAAATACTATAAACTCATAATATCTATATCTCATACGAGATAATAAATTTGGAAAATCCTCCTTCTTCACCCTTAACTGATGATAATTAGATCATGTATCGATATTTGAAAAATATTTTTCTCTTTAATGTTGACCAAATAAGTCATCAATGAATGGTAAATGATACTTATTCTTTATAGTGATGGCATTAATCTCCCTATATTCAATGCACAATATCATAGACCTATTCTTCTTTTTCGAGAATCAAATATGGGATCCACATAGTGAAACACTAGGGTATATAAATCCCTTATCACACAACTCTTATAGCTTTTTATTCAACTATTCCATCTCCACTAGTGTAATTCTATAGAGAGTTTTAGATATAGTTCTTTCAACAGTAATGAATTCATTGGAAATCATAAATTCATACTTATGTGGGTGACCAGATCATTCCGAAGGAAATACATCAATGTAATTTTTCAAAATGGGTACATCCAATATCATTAGTATGTCCTTCCAATTCATAAATAAGTTTTTCTTTTCCTCTACTCCCATAGTCTCATTGAGGTGAGCTATTAGAAGAGGGCCTACTAAATATTTTTGGAGTGAAGTATGTCCATTTAAAATAAAGGATGATATTATCCCTTCACAAATAGTAATCCCCTTCCAATGGTAATAAATTATTTCAGTATACATTAAGGGAAAATAGATACCATGGATTAAGTTAAAATAAAAAATGGTTATAACAATAAATTTTTACAATAATAAATATCTATGAATTTTAATAATGACCTCATGACAAATCTTCATTGAAAAAATAATATCATTTGGTTTCTTAAACGACTAGTTTTGTCTCAGAATATGAGTGGATGATTCAATGTTATTAGAAATCTAGATTCATAGTAGACCTATTCTTATCCAAATTTTATTTTATGTAAAAATTCATGGAGAACTCGTTTCTCATCTTAATGTCACTTGAGACTGTATCCTTATATAATGAAAATTCTAGAGAGACTAATTCCCTTTGAAGGATCGGATTTATCCCATCAATGAAATGATAAATCTTTATTTCTAATCTATATACATAGGCTGCAACATGTCTAAATAAAAAATTAATGTTAGCCTCATAATCAGCAACATTTTTCTCCTCCTTCTATTTGAGATTGAATAATTTAATTTCTATTTCATCCCTTTTCACATGAGGAGGGTTTTTTATAGAATATCTCTATAAAATTTATCCATTATATGTGTTCTATATCTACTTTCTCTTTACTGTTTTCAATTAGTGACCACCATTGATTCACATATCCATTCAAATGATATACCACCATGAAAAAATTTTCACTTTCACTATATCCAGAACAAATTAGTATCTTTTATAAGGACTTGGGTCCATTGATTAGGTACCGACAGATTAGTAGTTTCATTAAATGGTAGAGTTTTTTTTGAAAGAAATGACCCAACATAGTTACACCACATTTTTGATCAATAGTTTTCTTAATATTAGTGAGGTTACTTATCAAAAAATGTGTCAAATACCCCAATATGTTTATTATTTGATCAACTCTATTTCCAACCTCATTGGCTTTCTTAAGAGAAACATATCTGTATTTAGTATGGGTGTTGATACAGTTATTATTCATACTCTTAGTCCCCATATCTAAAAAATGGAATGAACGTAATTACCACATGATATATAATTTTAAAATATAATTCCAAGATGGTTTCAAACAACAAATTCCTAAAAATATTAATGTTTTCCATAATATTTTTGATATTTAACTAGGTTTTTCCAAATCTAGTCCTCATGTTTTCTACTAAGCATCTTCTAATTATAACTATAAAAACCCAGTCTCTAGAAATATTGAGTTAGTATTTATATTACATTATTCGTACAGAATATAGGTTTTATCAAAGGATAAAACAACTTAGTACTCATGGAACACTATAAACATACATATTATTCACATTACACTTGAGAACATAAAATAAAACATACCAACTATATGAAAACATTATTATACATTTTAGTAAATGCTTAAAATTACATATAGTTCTCTTATAAGTTTCTTAAGGAAAATAATAAAAAATAAGGGTGATCTTAGATGATTAGTGATGGTTAGTTCATAGTGAAATATATTATAACATTATCATGACATGAATTGTATGGGAAAAGGAAAATGATCCAAATAATTTTAATTATATAAAACTGAGTGCATATTATTTATATAACAATAAATAAAAACATGGATAATAATTATTGATCCCATACTTATGGGATTCATAATATCGAAAATAATAAACATGTCTCCAATGTCTTGTTCCAAGACATCATATGTAAACAATTAAGTAATATGCCAATACTCTAGCAAGTTTTCTCATCAAACCTATCAATTAATCAAGGGGAATCTATAAGGGGACCCACCCATTGATAATTATGTTCAATGAGTTCATAATAGGAGATAATAATACATTTTATAAAAATATCTAAGTAAATTTTATTTAATCATTGAAAAATATAATATTGGATATATGTATCATGGAAATATTGAAAAACAATATTTCCTCATTCAATGGAATAATGTGGATTTCTAATAGAATATCTCAAAAATTAACTTAGACCTATAGGGTATTCTTAATGTAATAGTAATTACCCTTTTCAATTACATAATGATAAGGTGGTGTTGAGGGTAAATTCAATGTTTTGGGTTATCAAAAGAAAATATTGATTGATTTCTGTAGTTTGAAATGGTAGGAGGCCAAAGTAAGGGTAGGAAAATCCTTCAATAAGGTTCATAAAAATCATATGAATTATCCAAATCATATCCCCTAAGAGTGTATAGAAATGTGTTTAGTATTAGACCCAGTCATTATGAACCATAGTGAAGATTGAGTTGAAAATAAACCATATATTTTTTGGTTGATTACCCCTAGGTGAATCTATAATATAGTGGAATCCACTAGTTGTTATCTAGGTAGGGATTTCATTTCTAGGAAAACCATACAATCTTTACATTTCCTAAATTCAGGATTTTTGTGCATTCTGAAGGCTTTGGAAAAGTACTTTATGATGGGAAATATCAATTTAAATTTATAAAATGGGTGGAAATTACATATAATTACAAGCATGTTGACATTAATACAATGTTTCTTAATAGAATATATATGGGGTGGAATAAAAACCCTTATGTTAGTATAATAATAGAATAGGATAAAGGACACAATGAGAGGGGATAATTAGCATCTAATTAAAACAAAATTTAAAATGGGAGATAATTTCATGAAATTAAAATCAATGAAATGTAAAGAAATTATATTAAAATAAAATAATTTCAATTTAAGATGAAAGATAATGATTGGAAACTATTAGTTTGATAAGTAGCATATTAGTGATTAAGACTACTCCTTATTACTTTAGGAACCCCTTTGGAATGATTTATATGGGGATAGAGAAGGAAAATTAATGATCAATTCCCTTGGTGGGGAGTATAATGTGAGAATGGGTGGGAGTGAGCTCCTTTTATATGTTAAAATGGGGGTTTTAACATCGAAACTAAAATTATTTAAGGGGTAAGAATGGAATCACTTGGGTGTTAGCTGGGTTAGGTGAGTTAGGTGATTTAACTGAATAAATTTTAGGTGATGCATATTGTTATGAATTTAATAACTAAAAATGATTTCTATAAGGTTCAGGTGAAATTTAAATTATTAAAAATTCAAGATTCTTTATTTACCCATTTTTATACTTATTAATCTTGATTAAACATTAACCATATTAATAATTTTTTTACTAAAATTATAAAATAATACCTCTAACTAAATTTTGAAATTGTGAATATATATTTTTACTCCATTAAATCAAAGTAAATTTATATATGTGAGAAAAAAATCTTTTAAATTAAAAGATAAGATATAGTAAAAACTATTTGTATCAGGAAAATGTGTTTTTTTAAATTAAGTGACATTTTTTTATCTTTCAAATTAATTATTAATTGAGTGATTGTTTATATATTTCCTTATATATTTAAAAATCATATTAGTGTCATAATTTAAAATATATTAATCTAATTTATTTAAATAAAATTCAGATAACTCTTATAAAATTAATTCTTTAAAAACTTCCATTTTAATTTTACCATGGTAATTAATCTTTAATCTATGTAATTTATTTTTAATTACTAAAAATAATATTTTTTGGTAAAATAATTTATGCCTAATTATTAAAAATACAAATTCATTTTTTAAAAAATAAAATTAGTATGTTTCAAAAAAATTAATTTAAACATTGGCATGTGTAAAACCTATTTTTTTGAAATGGTATATTTTTTAGTACAAAAAATATGTTGGCGATAAAATTTTCAATTTTTTTATTTTAATGACACAAATTGGTTAATTATAAAAAAATAAATTTTATGTGTATTCTAGAAAAATCCAAAACTGAATTTTACCAAAATAATATATACTTAAAATAAAAGACCAAAAAAGTCTTCTTTTGTTGGAAAATATTATGTAAGTAAAAAAAATTTAAAAATAGGTTTTATAAATTTGAAATTTTATTTAAAAACATATATTTTTACTACATAAACACATATCTGATCTGTTAATAGGTTATATAAACTAAAACAATTTATTATATAATGAAAAATTAATAGAATATTAAATTTTGGTAAACTATATATGTTTTACTATTATCTTGAAAAATAAACTATTTCCGAAAAATACTAAAATCAATCTTAAGATAATATTAAAATTTAAAATAAATTTATGAATGTAGGCTCTTAAGAGTGAACATTAGGTAATCGGTTTTGGGATGTATTGTTTAGATTCTAGATTAAGGTCTCGTGTATTACAGAACTCCCTTCTATTTATATTCAAATAAAATTAAACAATTTAAATATAAAAAAGTTTAAATACTTCAAAAGGTATGATCATTATGAGTTTACTATGATGGCATTTTTCTTAACCAATCCACCCTTAGTGTTCATGAATTTAATAGATATCTTATTCAAGGATTATGTAGATAAATTTGTTATGGTTGTTATTGGTGATATATTGATATACATTGAGATCTATGAATAGTATTAAGACTATTTATTAATCATCCTTGAAACTCTAACAGAGAAGGATCTACATGCGAAATTCAGTTAGTGTGGATTTTTGTAAAACCCAAACCCTTTTCAAGGTACATTACCATCAATTTTTTACAGAATTCATAAAATTTAATTTGTAATAAAGGTTTGGGGGTAGGGAATGTTATGGGAATGTAGTAAGATAAGGTGGGATTGTAAATGAGAAACAATATACATGATCCATTCATGTCATGCAATATTCCTTCATGTTGGGAAATGTTTGGATAGACAGTAAGAACCCTTGACCCTAAAACCCACAGCATAAACCTTTCGATCGCATCATTAATCCCACATATGGTGCTTTTATTATTTTTAACTAATTAATTGTTTTTTAGTGGGGTTAAATTTATTGGAGGTCTCCATTTAACCATTATGTGTAGTGTTCTACCCTCATTTTGGTATTCTTCTCCCTTTGAGAGGGGATTTCACTTGTTTCTAAACTAAACCACTTGCCATAAGAATTAGAAGGTAGCCTAGGGAAAGTCTTGTAACAACACAGGTAATGATATAATAAATGATGTTCATATTTATTATTATTAAAAACATAGTTAGTTATATTTATTATAAATATATTAAGTAATTTTTAAATAAAAAAGAAGTAGTTTTACGATACTCTTTTTTATAAGGTTTTATTTAAAAGATTAATATTAAAATTATAGAATTATAATTTGATAATATTAATTTAACATTTTAAAAAACCATGTAAAAATTATCTTGGAATAAATTTATGACAATGTTCTGAAAAAATTGATTTTTCAATTAATAGTGTAAAATACTGATTCCTATTATAGGGTGATTTTTATTTTGATGTATTTACAGAGTAAAATTCAATTTTTAATGATTTTTAAAATTTATTTAGTATGTTTTGATTAAATTAAATAAAATTATCGGTTTATAAATAAACATTATACTAAAATTTAGTAAAAAACATTTTATTTTTAAAAACTCATTATCTGAAGAAAAAAATATTTCATCATATTGTGTCACTTTAATTTTAAATAACATTATACCAATTTTTTGAATTTAATATTGAAAAATGGATTATATATTTTTTATCAATGTTTCCAAAATTTGTAAATAGGTCCCTTTTATTTTTTTCCCCAATTTGATTAGTATCCTTAGTAAATATATTACCATATTAGAGTGTTGTTAAGTAATTAAAGTTACAAATAAACTGATAAGGACTGTAAAATGACCCTAAAAATTTCCTAAATTTGGTTGGATTAGTATATTATATACATAGTCATCCAAATTTCTAATATATTACCTTTTTCCATTTGGATGTGATTATAACCATTATAATGTTTTATTTAACGAAATGACCAAAATGTCACAATATTTTTTTTTTTAAAAAAACTTTGTTTTTTTAACATTGGGATTACCAAAGGATAACTTCCCTTATAAATATTATTTTTATGTATAATAGATTTATCTTCATCATGGTAATTTATTTTTTTTAGTGTATAAATAATTATCTTAAATTTTTACACAACACTAATATAGTAATTATTCAATTAATATAAAAATAAAATAAATGATATTAAAAATATTAAATGTAGTATAATTTGAATGAAATAATGTGACATATAAATTTTATAGATAAACATAAAATTATATGGATATATTAAAATATTTTACTGAAATTTAATTTGTTTAATTTATGTTATAGAAGTCAAATTAATTGTGTTGTTCTAAATATTGACATGATTGATATTTTATGAGGATAATATTTTATTAAGTCATCTAAAATTTTGAAAAAAACCTATATTATTACAATTGATTATTATATGGTTGAAAAAATAAAAAAACTTCCATTTATTGGATGTTTTTCCATTTATTTTAAATATCATTAGCCAAAAATGTAAAAACACCATGTTGACCTGGTAAGTGTGAAAAGTATTAACGGTGCTTAAAATAAAAATAAAAGGGTAACACTATGATCTAAAATTGTCAAAAAAACATATTTTATGAGATTATTTAGGCTCATAATCATATTAAATTACAATATTATAAATTTTTATTCATTTGGACATCCAAATTATTTTATATTAATTTAATATTTTATTAAATTCTAAGAGTGTCTCTCCCCTCTCTTATCAAAGGGCATATCTTCATCTCATTTAATCACACATAAAAACCTATTTTTTCCATCCCATATCTACTCAAATCCATTAATAACATACCTAACCATGTTTTAGAGTCTTTATTTTTAAGAATAATATCAATCTTGTATGTCTTAAAGTGTTTATAAAAGAAGATTCTCCAAAGAAAACATACAGTTTTTAACCACATGTTTTAGTTTTTTTCTTCCACCAGCTTAAAATCTTACTTAACAATGATTAAATAATAAAAACAATTTATTACATATTCTGAGGTTTTTTATATTAATTTCACAACCTATATACATCTTTTCTTCTATCAAATGGTAAATGAAACCATCGTTTGTGTGTACAGCAGACTACCGCCATTCGAATTGATGTAATTATTTTTCCATCATTTTCATTCCTAGATAAATAAAATGATATAACTAATGAATTTATATTATATTAATTACATAATTATCATTCTTAAAATATCATATGACATTTAAGTTTTCACATTTACACTCATTGAAAAATGATGATGTTGTTTGTTCATACGTGTGGACTACCACCTCCATGAATCGATGTGATACGTTTTTCATCACCACATCACATGGATGATATATATAAGTATTTTTAAAGAAATATTATCATATTTATAATAAATTATAATTATATAAATATATAATAATATTTACCTTCTTTTTATAACGATCATTTAAAATTGGAATCCTTACTCATGTGTACGTACGGTCTACCATCTACATGATTGTAACATAGTTCGTTTATCATGAACATATTTCATGATTTGTTTTCAAAGTATAATTCATGAATAAAAATTATAACTATATCAGGATTATTATGTTTTATATGATTTAATAATTACATCTTTGGCTATAGTCAACTTACAGAAGTCATTTTGGACTTGTGAACCGAATATCATCAAAAACATCTGATGAGAATTGAAATGATTATGTAATTGTTATATCATTGTAATGAGTGAGATAATAATAATAATAAACATTTAAAAATTCTAAACTATGTAAATAAATAAAAATATTTTATTATTGAGTAATTTAATTTATGTACATGATGATTTAGACTCGATATAAGGGACAATTTAACATAAAACCTCATTTTAACTACTATAATGATTCATTTTCAAAATCATTCTCTTCCAGGTACATGTTTTTTAAATTATTTAATGAATAAATATTTATAGAAATAAAATAAATTTAAAGTAATATTATATTTATTTCTTTCAAATGTTTTCAAAATGGAATCATTTTATAGAATGATTGAATTTATTTACTAAATACAAAAGGAATGTTATATTTTAATGTATATGGATACAATGAATTTTTTAACAACTATAATTATTATTTGAATTTTTATTCCCTTACAAGAGTTCATTTTTTATACAAATACGAACCCAATTTTCCCTTTTCTAGGTATTTTTGTATTAAATTTTTTTTTAAATATAAAAGTTTATTATGATATCCAAAATTGTTTTTTAAATGGGTTTAAAAAAGTTTTTTAGGGGTTTTATTCATGATATGGTACTTGTAAATTTTTTTACAAAGGGTTAAGCCCAATTATAGAAAATGGGTGAGAACGATATAGCTTATATGAAGGGTTTAGCCCCATTATATCTTATGGGTTAGCATGATATAACTTATACAATGGGTGCACCCAAATAACACTTCAATGCATTAGGTAATGATAATGGTTTTCATAGAATTATATTGGAAGTCAGTTGTAACATTATTCCAATTGAATGGGTTTTGTAAGAATTCTAAGATGATAATTTCCCAGGGCACCTACATTAATTTTTGACTCTTTTTAATGAGTTTATTGTAAATCGTTTGATTTAAAAATGTAAGATAATGATCTTTGTAAGGGAAAAATAAATTTCTTTTTGGGTAAAATGTATGTTTTTAAGAAAAGTTTTTTCATTGGTTTTCATGTTTTTAGTTAGACTAATTTATTTCATACATTTATGTACCCTATTTCAATATTTATTCCCATCCCACATTTTTAAAAAATCAGAGGGTTTAAGGATGGGTAATGGAAAGGAAGAAGTCCAATTGAACAGTGTGAATTTTTTACATGAAAACAAATCATGTTTTATTTTTAATAGTTTTAGATTTTGGGAAAAATAGATACCGAAAAAATGTGTCCACTTTGTAAAATATTATTTTTGATTTGTATGAGTTATAACCTAATTCGATAAAACTGTAAAATTAAAATATCCTCTAAAATTTAAGTAAGTGAATTTTATTCTAAGGACACTAGAATATGTAATCTTTAAGCTTAGGTCCATACAGGCTAAAAATCCATATTTGTATCTCCATAGTTATATAATTTACTAGAAATTTATTTCCATTTTTTACAATTATTATCTATTTTAAGGTTTTTATATACTTTTATAATTCACGTTGTTTGATCCTAAACCAATGGTTAGTATTCAATGATTACGCATCAAATATGAAAACACATTTATTTTATACACTTTATTTCATATTTTATTAGATAAAGTTATATGTAATATAATCCTAAAAGATAGAGCAGACTATTGTATTTGGGTAATTGTATATATATCAAAATAAATTTAAACAGGGATACAATGCCATTATTTAAAAACTCCATAACATGCCCTTAAATTTCCATTGAACTTATAAAATTGCACGGGATAGCCTAGGGACGTACATAATAAAGGGGTGAGATAAATATACTAATAAGAGAATAATAAAAGCATAAAATGATGAAAAAAATAAATCTAACTCAAGAAGAATATCAATGAGACATAATAGAATGATAATCATAAATATGAACATTTAATCATGATATAATATGAAAACATCAAGGAAACATATGAATATAGAAACAACAAAGAACACGATATCAAAAGAATAGGTCAAGACTAACTATAGATACATAATAACATAGTGTGTTTAGGATAAACTCCCCTGCACCATATATGGTATATAATGAGATAAAAATATTACCAAATGCATTGGAGGGTAATATAATTTTGGACCCACCTCATCACATTCATATCATGTACAAGCAGTTGCATTCCAAAAAGATCGTACAACATAATAACATTTTTAATCAATTTTAATTACATGATTTAGGAGTGTGGGTTATATATACGGATGTTCCAAATAAATTAATTATAGTTACATATAGGTGAATACCCTTGATTTTAAATAGAGATTGGTATTCAGAATATATAATTTTCACATGGAAATTCTTGAGAAAATCACAAAAACATAACAGGCATATATAAAGGTTTATAAAAGGCCTTAATGTGAGTGAAATGTGGTCTCTAATTAATTAGGAATCATAAATATGGTAAAGGGATGTGTAAAAACATATAAAATAAGGAAAAATGTAAATTAAAAGGCTTAATAGGAAGAAATTTCTTGAATAAATAGGATGGATAGAATCACTTACCTTGAGAGGGTTCTTATAAAAACTTAGATGAGTTCTGTAAGATCTTAGGAATACCTTGGGGGGTATTTTGAGAGGGATAGAGAGAGGTAATTTATTCTCACTGGGTTTTTAAAAAAGTTGAATTGGAGGTTGGGATGGTATTTATAGAAAAATAGAGAGGAATTATATATTAATTACTTACCATAGGTTTTGGAATCTAAGTAACAAAGTGATCAAAAATCCCAAACCTTCACATGTTTTCCCATGGTTTATGTCAAAGAGGAGTGGTTTAAAATATCATATCCAAATAAGAACCTATATCATTAAAATAATATTTTTGATGATATAAAAATGAGCCATGTTCATTCATAATTTATTTTAATACCTTTAAATATAATATGGTTTTTGGGGGATTCATTATAGGTTTATAAAATTAATCAAATAAATTAAAATATTATTTTTAGGGACAAATATCTTTTTGGTCATGAATTCCCTTTATATTTTTCATTACCTTATTTTTTGGATATTATTATGCTGTAATATATATCGTGTAATTATATCATATTTAATGTTTACCCAAAAATTAATTTTCTCTTAAAATTATGAAAATTTAACTATTAGAGAATTTCAACACACTTTTTAAAATATGATATTTATTTAAAAATAATAATTTTATAAATATTTTATTTTACACTTTTTGGAAAAAACATTATTTACTAGAAAATTCTGGTCTTTACAAAACTAACATTTTTCTAAACCTTATAAAAATTACAATTTGTTTCATTAAATTATATTATCATTTATATTTAAATAAATGATATTTAATAAGACTATTTCATGAAAATGAAATTTATTTCAAAAATATTGAATTTATAAAAAAGAGTGTTTTAATTGAAACTATATCTTTATAAAAATATGATTTTGGTTTCTTCATATCCAAATATATTTTTTATCAAAGTCGTTATATAAACATGCATATAATGAAAAGGGTTCAATATAATGATTAATTTATTAAAAATAAAATATAAAAAACTCTATTATTATGGCTTAGATACATAAACCCTTATTACACTACTGTATGACTTAATGGTTAGGTGTGTAATAGTATTACTTTCTTCTGGTAATTTGGTGAACTTGGTTTGAGAGGTGATCATTATGAGCTTGAAATTTTCACATAATCATTTATTCTCATTTTTCAGTTATTAAATATATGCTTTGGATTTGTCAACGGAAAATCCCAATGATTCTATCTCGCTAAAAAACTTCAATAAATGGGATACATAGGGTATGATTCTACTAATCGAAGACATCACATACTCTATCTGGGTCAATTCAATTTCATCATAATACTTAATATATAATAATCTTAATGATCACTATAGAATGACTATTTTAAAAAAATTATGATTTTTAATGGTATTTTTATTCTGACAGACAAATTGTAGCTATATTTTATAACATTCGAAAATAAAAATAAAATATATTGCATGTTTTTTCAATAACTATATTAATTAATATGGAAATTGTTCATTTATAAGGAAATTTCATTTATAAAAGCAGGGGTCATTACATTCTCCCACCTCTTAGAATTTCTCCCATGAAATTTAATTTCATTCACAATAATATATGACATTACTTCTGTTTCATAACCACTTATAGTTCCCATGTTACCTCCTCAAACTTGTGGTTCTGCCACAATAAATTTACTAGGGGAGTTGTCTTGATTCTTAGTACTTTGTTTTAATGATATAAGAACCTCATCGACTACTCCTTATATGAAAGATAATTCTCTAAAGGCACTACCTCTAGATTAAGTATATATGATGGTTCTGGTATGTACATCCTTAATTGGGATACATGTAACACATCATGTACATAAGACACATTAGGTGGGAGTTCTAGTTGATAGGACACAACTTGAATGCGATGAATGATCTCAAATGTGATGATGTATCTAAGACTAAGATTTTACTTCTTCCCAGACCTCATGACTTTCTTTCATGGTGATATATGATGGAATTCCATTTCTATGATATCAAACTTGTTGGGAAAAAATCCCTCAAGGTATCATTGAATCATTTTTGAGGTGATTGTGTTTGTTGACAAAGTGGACATCTGTGTTGTGATTGTTGACAAAGAAAACTATGGCATAAAAATTTGTTGACAAAGGGGATTTCATGGTGGCACGTCAAGTTCAAGGTTTGTGGTTAACGATCCATGTTTTATTCAAGAACGTCGACAAAGGAATGGATGATCTGGAGGTGGTACAAAAAGAGCAGATACAAGGTGGAAAAGGGACTTGCGTGTCGTATACTTGAAGGAGAGGAAACTTGTGCGCCTTATGTTTTTCAAGATCAGAACAAAAAAATATGGAAAAGGGAAGAGGGTCGCGTAAGTATTGGGTTTGGTCGCGCAAGTTGTTTGCGTGGGAGAGACTTGTGCGCTGAGACTTGTGCATCAAGGGTAGACTTGTGTGTCATCATACAGGGTGTCCAAATGCCTATTAATATAGGTCGACCCCTCCTCATTTGGTAAAGAGTTCAACACATAGAAAAATCAGAGCTCCCATCACGTAGGTGTGGTGGTCGCGCAAGTGGTGTCTGGTCATGCAAGTAGAATTTGTGCACCAGGTGATAGTTGTGCTCCCAAGGTGGTTTGGGTTGGAAAGGAAGGAAGTCACCTAAGTTTTGAGTTGAAGAAGAAGGCATTGCACAAGTGATTCGGTGACACTTGCGCGCCAGATTTTGAAGAAGAACGAAAGTTTTTGGTTGCACGCCAAAATTGATTTGGCCGTAAAATGGTGTGAGTCGCACAAGTTTGGAGTAGCAGAAGCTTATGTCACGCTAGTGGTTGAGGTGGACTTGCGTGCCAGTTATAACTTGTGTGATGAGACTTGCGCGCTGGCTTGGAGAAGGGCGCCAAGTAAGGTTGATCCATGACCGATATTCAGGGCTGCGTGAAAGCTAAAAGATTGTATGATACCTTCGATGCAAAGTGAGATTCATCTATGGGTGGAAGTTGGACTTCAACAGAGCATCCACATACAACAGGGGTTTTATTCATTAGTGATAACGAAGATACCTACAATCCTATAAACTGTGAGTGGATCCTTTCTAGAGCAGTGAGAAATGGAAGAGGAAGAAGGTTATCCTCTCCACTGGTAGTGAGCCAGAGATACAGAAATAGGGAGTGACCCTTGGGAAAGCAGTGAGCTGACCCTAAACATTGTAAAGGTAGTGAGCCTGGGAATAGAAGTGATCTATCCTGAACCTTGTAAATAGTAGTGTTCTTTAGTGGATTTGGTACAGCAGAACATCGTTGTTGTATGCTCCTTCGATGTAGCCTAGTGAGGGTGAACCAAGTAAAAATTTCTGTGTTTTCCTGCTTACATACCTAAATTGTAGTTAAAGCATCATCATTAGATAATGAGAAAAATAAGTGGTCATAATAAACACACAAGCGCAAACAATGTGACCCTTGTAATAAAGAGGTCAAGATCCAATGGGCTAAGAAGAAATTTGAAAAAGAATATCCATACCCCAATTCACCCCCACCCCTCTCAGGGTATATAGGCCCCTATTGGCCCTATCAAAACACTAGGTCTCTTCAATAATTTTCTACATATATTTTATGTCAACATTATGTGGATTTCCCCTAACACTTAATATTTTTCAAACTTTTATATCATATATTGTATAAGATAAATTCCTATCGACTTCCACTCTCCAACATCATCCAGGTATGTTGGAGTCTAACACCTCTTCTTATAAATATCATTATAAGGTTCTATTTAAATTCTATAATGGAAATATCTATTATATAATAACTTTAGTATAGGAAGGAATTGATTCCAAAATCCTTGGGAATATTTTGAACAATAACTAAATATATCCTATTGAGTTTGAATGGGTATCTCAAACTAACCATCCGTCTAACGGTGATAAGAATTTTTGAAATCGTCTCTATATCCAACATTTGATGAAAGCTTCTTCTAAACCTCAATGTAAAACTATGATCTAAATCAAATACAATTCGTAGTATCAATTTATTTAGTCATAACACTTATCTTATGTATATAATTGAGAATTTTTCAAGAGATAGATCTTTCTTTTGGAAACAAAATGTGCTAACTTTGTATGATGATGGACTACCACCCAAATATAATTATTCACTTTAGTGGTCTTCGGGAGACATATGAGGAAATCTATGGTTATAATTTTCCATTTACATACTGGTTTTGTGAAATGGATTCATCATACCCATAGACATCTATTATTCAGCCTTGACTTATTTGTTTAAGAATCATCAACATACAAATTGTGAAATCTTTCTCATCTTTTTATCCTACCAAAAGTTCTTATTCATATCTCTATACATCTAGGTACTTCCTAAATGAATATAAAAGTATTAGCTATGTGGATCACCCAGAATTTCCCACTTTAGTTAAGGTTGTTATGGAAAACATATCCAAGTTGAAAACATTATGACACTATCTTTAGTTAGTTTTAACTTTAGAATATTTTATTCCCTTTTTATAGATCCTTATCATATTTTTTGGGCTTGTTTATGATCACAAGAATAGATGTTTGAGTACTTATTTGAGAAATCTAGGATGGCGTTCCCCTTATGATTCCCATTTCCATCATTATCATGCTTAATAATATTGGAACCTTTTAAATAATCATCATGGATAGGGTTGTAAGATCCTTTCTAATCAAAGAGTCTTCTACTTTACTCTCTTTCCTATGATGGTAATGTATTGAATAGTTATAATATTTGATCAGCTCTAACCACCTTCATTGGTTCATATAGAGCTCGTTTAGTGTGAATAATTGAGCCTCTTTAGAATTGTATATATGTCACACTTATACACATAGAGATAATTTAGTTAAATATTCATTGATAAGATCACTACAACTGATTCCAGACCATGCATTGGGTAGTTCTTCTCATGGATCATTAATTGGTGGAAGTAATAGGATGTCACTTTATCATTATTCATGAGTAAACAACCCAGGTCCATTTTTTAATCATCATTATAGATAAAAAATCTTTCCCTACCAGTGGGTAGTGTGAGCATAGGTACAGTGATTAGCCTCTTATTTAACTCTTTAAATCTCTCCTCTATTTTATTGGTCCTTTATAACTTCACTCCCATTCGAGTTAGTTTGGTTAGTGTCCTTGAAAATCGTGATAAGTTTCTAAAAAACTGATTTTATTACCCAATTAATCCATGGGAACTACATATCTCCATAAATTTTTTTGGTCTAGGACAGCCTTCAATTTCCTTTGTCTTTCAAGGATCTACAAATACCCCTTTACTGGTGATAACATGCCCTAAGAATGTTACTTGCTCCATCCAAAACAGACATTCACTGTACTTTTCAAATAAATTTCTCTTTCTAAAGGTTATCAGTAAAATATTAATATTCTCCTCATGTGAATCCTTTATTTTGGAGTAGATAATAATATCATATATAAATACTACTACAAATTTTTCTAGGTAACCACTAAAAAATCTATTCATTAAGTCCATGATGATATTCAGTGTGTCTCTAAGTCTAAATAGAATCACTATGAACATGTAGTGATCATAAAATGCATGAAAAATAGTCTTAACGATTAAGAAGAATCTAGATTCCTCGAAGCATAAGCGAGGACATGTGATTCCCTCTCCACTGTAGCCCTAAGAATATCCCCAAAAGATAATTATAAAACATTATTCATCAGCTCAAAAGGAATTTCCCAATTACGTGGTTGAACTATTGTTGGAAACAGTATCTTATATTAATTTTCATTAAAGGGTTCCTCACACTTCTCATCAAAGAAAAAAGTAATTTATTTTCAATGTAATCTTTTGAACAGAAAAATAGTTTGGATAAAGTCTTTTATAAACCAACTATAAAACTGAGCATGGAAAAAAGATCTATTTTCCATTATAGTTCTATGAAAATTAAATGAAGTGATTATTTCAACCTTGGACTTATCCACTAAAATTCATTTCTTAGACTCTTCACTACCAATCCTAATTCCACTTCAAATAATAAAATTTAATTTTTCGAAGTTCAGAACATGTTTATTCATAATAAAAACTCTATGAAAAACTCTTAAAATCTTCATATGTCTCTCAAAATATGGACCATGCACTATAAAATCATCCATAGAAACCTACATTCATTCCTTGATAAATTTAGAAAAAAAATGATAAGAATGTACCTCTAGAAGGTGGAAAGAGAATTAAATAATCCAAATGTCATTCTATGATTAGGAAATTTACTGAAAGGATATGTGAATGTTTTTTATCCTAGTTCTCTAGAACTATGTGAATTTAGAAGTATCCATAAAATAAAAATAGGGAGAAATAATGGGATTGACCATCTAACCTTTAGAGGAATTGATCAATAAAAGGAAATGTAAATGTGTCCTTCCAAGACACTAATATTAGCCTCCAATAATCAATGCATACCCTACAATTCATGGGTAACCAAGTATTCACTAAGTCTTTAAATTCATTTTTAAAAAATATAAATCCACCCTTTTGCAGAAAATTTTGAATAGGACTTACCCATCAACTATCAAAAATCAGGTATGTTATAGCTGCATATGATAAAGTAGTTATTTACTTCTTAACCACATCAAGAAGTGTTAGATTCAATATCCTTTGAAATTTTCTAACATGTTTGGAATCATCCTCTATGATAATCCTATACATGTACATCAAAGGACTTATCTTAGGAAAATCATCTAAACACCAACTTATTTCCTTCCTATTCTTTCTAATGTCCTGGAAAAGTTTATTTACTTATTCATTGGATTACCCATTTGAAATTATAATAGGTGATTTTATAAAAAAATTATAAGTTGGCATATTTCAAATGTTTAGGAAAATACATAAGTTAAAGTGTGGTTTAATTATTATCTTTAGAAAATATAAGTTTTATTGGATCCTTTTTTTTATTTTAATCCACTTAACATCCCATATAATAAAAGATTTATAATCTCCAAGACTTGCAGCACAATTATTTTAAAGTACTAAAAATGTTTCATCCTCAAAAGAAATCTAAACTTGACTATAACAATAAGGAGATGAATTTTCAACATTATAATGTGCAGAATTTGTGTTCAAAATAATGGGTTCACAAGAAACATTCTCATATAAAAAAGTATAATCCACAATTCTATCATTCTCAAGAGAATCTAAATCAAATTCTAAAATTTCAGAATCAACTTCATAGATAAAAGTGTAATTATAAGCATCATTACATATTTCAAAAGATCCAAAAAACATTTTCATTATTTTTAGTATTACTTTCAGTAAGAACATTATTCTGTAATGTTTATAAATTTTAAAATAATAGGTAGTTATTTAAAAAATAGATTAATTTTTAGATTCATCACTAAAATATATTTCTAAATTTTCAACTCCAAAACATCTTTAGCATACAGTGGTTCATTTTTAAGAGAATATTCATGTTCCAAACAATCTATAGGTTGTATATCCTAAATAATATTAGGAAAAAAATCTATGGAAAACCAATAGATAGTGCTAACTTAGTGTTTGTAATGGTCTTCTATAGGGTGTTTCATTTATTCGAAGATACAAAAATTATGAAAATTTTCTCCAAACTCTAAGGAAAGAGTCCCTTTATAAAGATTGATTATTTCCATAGTAGTTTTAAAGAATGGTATTCCTAAAATTAATGTACCATGTGAACTAATTTAACCTTATTTAATGTATAACACACAAAAAATCATAAGTTAATACAAGACCTTTCAACCTAAATAATGCATCTTCAATGACTTCAGCAAGAATAGAGAGGCTCTTATTAGCTAATTGGCTAAAAATACTGGACTTTTTATTGAGGAGAGTACACTATCGAAAAAGCTTATGTCCCAAATGTACCAGAGTGGTTTTTTATCTCCTTCAGAAAATGGGTCGAACTTATGGTTCTCTGTGTGTAACATCATCTTGAACATCCTTCCACACTCTCAATGGATCATTATTGATGGAAAAATTCCCATCTGGTTTTATAATTGGTTGGGAAACACACTCCCTTATCTAGGGTGTCTATTTCTCATGACCGCCTTTAAGTAATCGTGCCAACATCCAACATTTTTTAGATCATTTCTGAATGCATCTCCGTAGGAGGTGTCCATCTCCATTCTTATTACTTCGGAGCAAGACAGGTGCGTTTTCACTCTTTTTATCTCAGGGAAATTTAACTCTAAAGACTATCTAAGGATAAATTTCTCTTTGGGTCAGTGTAGTAAATAGAGTAAAATAGTCTGGTGTAACAAAATTCCAACTAAACATAATATTCTTACCTGGAGAATTTGGAACAATGATTTTTCTTCTGATGTCAATGTCAAATGCCTTTGTATTAGAATGGCTTCCTATTTCCACAATTGTATGGATAAATGTGATGAGAGAATGATCCATATCTTCTTTGAAAAAGAATGGTCTCATATGGTTTGGAGTACCTTTGGGGGAGTTTAAAGCTTACTCACCCCAAGCGTCCAGCAATAAAATGTTCCTGGAGTGATGGTTTTAGGGGCCCGAGTGTTCAGATGTGGAAAATGTGGCGCGTTCCTTAATATTAAATGTGGTCTCTTGGTGGTTATGAAAAGCTAGGAACTGATCCAGGTTTGAGATTTCTACTTGATTGGTAGTACCATAGTTAAAAGATCTTGGTGCATGTTGGCTGATCTGATTTTCCATTTTGGCAACTAGAAGGAGGCACCGTCTCTTCATTCTCTTCATGCTCCTTTGGATGCAGTTCATCACATCACCTCCAGGGGAAATGGATTCAGTGGGTTCCTCCAAGGGATTTTTTAAAGATCAACACATATGGGTCTTGTGTCCTGGGTGACATGCGTGAAGATAGAGTGGTTTGTGATGTTAGGGGGAGTGTAGTCATGGAATTCACATCTCACTTTAGGGCTAGTAGTTCTGTTCGGGCAGAGGAGAAAGCTATTATCTTAGGTTTTTTCATCTGTAGAAAATGGTACATTCATATTTCCTTGGTGGAGACATGTTCTATGATTATTCATAAAGGATTACTTGGTAAATAATTCATCCCTTGGTCAATATCTTACATCATTAGCCAATCCAAGTCCCTTCTGAGCAACAACATTATGGTCACTCACACCTGGTGAGTGGGGAAAAATGTGGTGGACTACTTGGCCTCCATAGTAGTCCCTAGTACCCTAGTTGTACTCCTTTATTATGTTTCCTTACAAAAACCTGAGGGGTGAACTTGATTCAGGATGATGCGCTTGATCTGCATTAATTTCAACCTCTATAGTTCTTGGTTGTTTTCATTACCTATAACTCTCCTTGAATCATAATAAAAATTATAATATTGATAATGAACAATTATATATTAAAATATATAATAAGGTATAACATTTATAAATGATCATAAATCAAGAATTTCATGATTGAAATGATTATTACCAATGACATAGGTAATAGAGATTGTACCTAGGTCTTTTCATTTAACAGGGAATTAATATTATATAATGGAAAAATAATTTCCTCTCAAATTAACTTTCTCACCTCCCTTGAACATCCTCTTGTGAGTGCACATATCATTAACAAATTTAGTATAATGTGGGATATATTTTATAGTATCTATAAATGTGATGTTAACTTATACTTTTCTAAAAGTTTCAAGTACTTATTTTTCTAGTTTAGTTTTATCATTTTTCTTCATAGGAGGGCTTCCCAACAGATAAGGTGGTGGCTCCCTATACATTTTCACGTTATCTCTAACTTTGTTTCAATTTTTAATATCCCATTAGGTTTCTAAAATACTTATTGGTTATTTTAATTTGTTTTTCATTATTTATATTTGATTTTTCTTATTCGACTAGTGTGTGGATGACATATTTTTTAGCAGATATAGTAGGTGAATGTAAATTTTCATTAATTTCTACAATAGTTTTAGTAGGTGGTTTTGTAAACTTTTTATGTGATTTTCCATTATTTGAAGAAGAGTAACTATCTTTATCATGTGATTATTCATTATATTCAACTTGGGTGTTTCGAATCTCAATTACACTTCTCAAAATTATTGAACTTATACTCTCTCTTCCTCTTAGACTAACTTTGGAATGTGATGGAAATTTTCCACTTCTTTGATTCTTCAAGCCACTAATTTATATTTCCATATAGCACATTTGAGTCACCATGTTTTGTTGAAATACTTGTTTTTATTGTGAAATGATTTGTTTCTTTTTATCTATTTCCTCAAGATGAGAATCATTTCTTTTATTTAACTATTGTTTGGGGTTTATTTCATTCTAAGTATTTGAGAAATTTATTAAATATTGGTTTCCAAAATAATTTGGATTATACCTAAGATGATGATTAAAATTTTGGGGTTAAAAAATCTTGTTTAATTTTTCATTAGATCTAAGACTATTTTTCTGTTGGTTATTCTCCCCTTGGATGAAATTTGGGTTTGATTGATAGGGCCTAGATTGAAATTTCTATTTGGAAAACTAGCTAATTAGTTTGTTTGATAATTTTTTTTCAAGAAAGATCTCATTACATGATTCAAAAGTTTCTTGTAGTTGGGTTAATTGATCATAGGTAAATAAATTTCCATAATGAATCTAAATTAGATAAACAAGTTTGGTTTGGGATTGTGAATAGGTAAGGATAGTTAACATCTACTCTATCATTATTTCCAATTTATTCATCTGGTTATCAATTCATCAGTTATAAGAATTGGATGTAGAGACTTCCATAGCTGGTATAAAATGAATAAGTCCCCTAGTAAAGAATTAATTTGAATTTTCATCCATATATGAAAATAGGTTTTTAACATCAATGGGATTATTTTCAATTAATTCTCTTCTAGTCACAACATCTATCATTATATTTTCCATTAAAACTAAGACCTCATTGAAATATTCAATAAGGAGATGGTCAGAAATTTGGTCATAGGGGTAGCAAGAAAAAAACTTCTTAAACCTATCCCAATACTCATGAATATTTTTCCCATGGATCTTCCTAAACCCACAGATTTCATTTCTCAATAAGGTAGTCTTATAAACTAAGAAAATATTTTATAGGAATATCTTCGTAAGTTATTTCCAACTCCCAATGCTAGTGGATTGTGAGAAGTAAAACCACTCTCTGACCATTCCATTTAAAGAAAAGGGGAACTCCCTTATCTTTATTTGAACCTCACTTACTCCTTGGGGTTTTATTGGGGTACACACCATGTAGAATTATTTTAAGTATTTATGTGGATCCTCTCTTAGCTAACCATTAAATTTTGGTAAATGATAAACCACTCTATATCAAATTTCAAAACTAGGAGTAATTTTTGGTTATCCCAAAAAAAAGTGTGTTTTTTTTCAAAATCATGAGCAATGATCTCCATAAAGATTCTATATTCATCCATTTTTTTATATTTTTCAGTGTTTTCTATTTTTTGGAATTTTTTGGTACTTATTTTTGTGAAATTTTAGCCTTTTTTAGGTTTTCAAATTAAAAAAATTGTGTTTTTTTAATATTTTTGGTTTAAACTATATAAGATTTTTCTATTTCTAAATTTTCAAAGTTTTTCCTAGATACACAATATATTTTATTTCTTTTAAGAAATATTTTTAACAAAATATTAAAAATTTTATGAAAAATAAGATTTTTACTTTTATTTTATTTTATTATTTTTAACCCCTTGGATGCCTCCCCAGTAAGAGTTTGTATTTAATTAATGGGTTTTGTGTCACTTTTAAAACCTAACTAAAACATTAAATCCAAATTAATATAGTAGAGGAAAAACCAAGGTTTTCTCTCAATGAGATTTCCCTTTAATAGTTTCTTATCATGATTCTTTCATTATTTTCTACTTTTGAAATTTAAAAATATTTCAAAGTGATTACTATTGTTGTTAAAGAAACTAAAATTATATATAAGCATAATTAAATTTAATGGGGGGACAAAAAAATGGAAAACAAATTGAAACAAGCAGTAGTGAATTGAAAAAAAAAAGATAAATAAGTAGAAACCTAACTAGTAATCCTTATAGATTTGTCCTTATTCATCACTTTTAAAATATTTACAACTATATAACTCCCAATGAAAAAATTAAAATATCTAATCTTGAATCTCATCTAGTAAATTAATTTTAGTGTAAACCCAAGATCTCAAAAGAAGAACACTTTTACAGCGGATTTAATCAGTGATCCCAATGATCACTATGAATAATGACACGGAGGACACTCATTGTACTCATAGTCATCCATCAATGATTTAGTAATTTAAATAGAAGGGATCGCCTAAAAATTTATACTTAGATTGAACAAACAAGCCTCATTTGGAGATCACCACACTCTAATCAAAAATGTTATATTCACTGAGTGAAAGAAAATAATTTAACAAATTGAGATAAAATTAAAACTTTAAATAGTGATCGCATATCAAAATTCAATATTTTTTATATAATTATATTTTTTAAATAAAATACATAAAAACATAGAATGATGTCACCATAAGAATTCACTAGCATTAACTACTATAAATTTATCTGAACATCACTGAGGTGAATAATCTAGCTTTAATCACCATCTTCAACACCATCGGGGGTAGCAGTAGCTCTTTAGAGAATATCATTTTTCTACTCTAATTATCCTTAATTATAATATATCATATTTTTTTTCTATATCCTTAAAAAATTATAAAATAATGGCTAACCCTTATTTCAATACATTGTGTTCGGATTATGTATTCTATGTTTCCATCAAATTTATTTTTTGCTGACCTCACATGTCAGTGTCACAACCCTAAAATAGGTGTCATTATTTAAACATAAACCTTCTGTAATTACCTTTTAACATAATTAAAACTCTACATCAGTTCCTTCCACATTCTCATGTAATGATTTCTCTAGTTTTCATCACAATTTAAAATATTGAATTCCCAATAATTGACTCCACATGTCAATTTGTTATGTGGATTTTTGACCATTATTATGAGGAATGATGACCTTAACTTCATCAAAAACTTATGTTGTATTGAAACATCTTAACTCTATTGAGACATATGGAATCCAATAGTCCTCAATGAACACATAGAAAATATGGGTGTAATTCCACCCACTCATCTGAACAGAAACCTCATGTGTATTGATTTTCTTCAACACAGAAACATCGCTCAGAGTGATCAAGGCCCCTTGAAAATCACATCCTACAATCCAAACCCAAAAATAATAGAAAATGAAACATAAATATTCATATTCGATTTGATCATCTAGCCTCGACTAAACCGTTTTCACACATCTAGTCAAATCAATCATGGGTTCTTGTATGAATAGATAATTTAGACCTTTTGGGATTCAACATCTGCAACTCAAGATCGAGCATGGAATTTTCTTCACGTAAATAGAAGCTTCTATAATTTAACACCTCAAATCATAAAATTTAAATCTCTATTTCAAATAGGCTGACCCATTTTTTGATTCATCATATTAAATATTTTTATTCCAAGGCTTTGATGGTAGTTCCGGTAATTAGTGGTCACAGTGACCCTCATCTTCTTCTCCAACATGAGTTCATTTTGTTAATCTTCTTCGAACTTTTTCAGCATCGAAAGTGGTACTGTTCATCTTCCTAAAACGGTGAGATCTCCTTCACTCATCTTCATGTATTCTCAAAACTAAATATTAGATTAATCTAAGATGGAATCTTCATTATAGGGTCCAAGCTTCCTCATGTAGCTTCTTTACATTGGAAGGCTTTTCAACTTGGGTGTTTGATGATTCAGTACCACTTGGATTGGGTATTTTGACAAAAACCTTTTATTTTCCATGTTTAGACAAGATGAATCGCAGGCTCATTTTGGAATCAGAATTCATTAATCGAAAAAGTTTCTTAAATGTTTGTTTTATTTACACTCATCCAGCCTCGGTAGGTTGATTATGTAGTATAATTTATCCAATGTGTTATTTATCTTATTCTATTCTTTGGAAATTATTTTCTGCTACTGTGTATTATGATTCGTAAAAATAATTATCTTACATTGATGAGAATTTATGCTCCACTCAATTGAATTATCTTATTCAAATACATTTGTTTTCTAACACTAGGAGAAATTCTCTTAAGAAAACAATTATGTAGAATAGGATACAAAATAAACATTCTTATGGTAATTATTTCTCAAAAAAAATTCAAAGAATGAGAATTCAAAAATTCAAAAATTAAAAAAATTAAATAACATTTAAATGAAATGATTAAAAATTAATTAAGAATAGTTATAATTAAAACAAATATTAAATTAATAAAAACTTATAATAAATAAAAAATTTAAAACAAAAATAAAATAAAATTCAAAAAGAAAAAAATATTTAAATAATTGACAGAAGGTAAATTAAACAAAAAATTTCAAAATGCAAACAAAATAAATTATAAAAAAAATTATAAATTAATTAAAAAAAACACTGGATATATAAAATTATAGAAATATAATCATCTATGTTATTAAAATTAAAAATCTTCTATAATAAATTAAATATCTTAAATTTAAAATTATAAATGGAACTCAAAAATGTAATATACAAATAATGAAATAATTAAAAACATAAACAAAAAAATAAAAAATAAAACATATAATTGAAAGAATTAATTATTTAAAAAAATTAAGATTGAAAAAATTTAACATTTCTATTGATTATTTTATATAATTACAATTTCAAAAACAATATTCCAAATTACTAAAAAAACAACAAAAATAAAATTACTCAATATAGAAATATTAGTTAACTGTAATTGATGTCGAAAAAATGTATCAAAAAATACCACTTTAGAAACATATCAAATCAATTATATTTTAAAGAAACAGCTATAATATAGTTTCCCCATTCCTGGTGGAAAAATACATAAAGAAGTTATAAACCTTAATAATCATTCTATAGAGAAATGTATTATTTCCATATAAAACTATGATTTAGTGAAATTTGTTGGTGTTATGGGATATTTTGGAATAAAGATTATAATTGTTGGAATAACATGTATCTATTAGGAAGTAACTATTAAAAGAGTTGGAGCAACAATAGAAGAGAATAAGTAACTTTACTAAGTCATAAGAAGTTGGAAAAAAATCAATATTTTGAAAATTTTCCTATGAATAATCAGTTTGCAAATATGGAGGGTGTTTTTGGAATATGCGGCTAACCAGGTCACATTACAGAATTATTTTTGACAACTCTCCCTAAATAGACATTGTTTTCTAGAAAAGATATGGAGGCAGGAAATATGGAAGTTGTTGATAGATATTTTTTCAAAACAACTAAGAAATAAAGAAAAAGGAAATTACCATGGATCTATGATAGTAGTTTTTTATCACATATGATAGGTTTTTTATATATCTTTAATTGTTTAGAAAATCATGATGAAGGTGCAATGACTTTTAGAAATTATATTTCCTTAAAAATAATAGGAATGTGATGTACTGATATTAATGCTAAAAACATAAATCTAAGGAAGATATATATATTTTAGGACTCAAATATAACATACATAGTGTGAGAAAAATTTTGATGATAGAAAATTGATATTTATGAAATATTCATGTATTAATAGATGTTTGGAAGATGGTAAAGTTGTTACTAGGGGAGAAGAACTTGGGTAAATATCTTTTATATAAGATAACTTTGTAACTCATATTACTTGGGTGTTGAAGATGAAAAACAATTTAGCATCAAAGGCTTGGGAATATTTGGTAGAAAATTATGGACAACCATTTCAAGGTAAATGATATTAGAAACATTATATAGTTGAAAAGAAAGGAATATTATGTTTGTAAAACATTTCAGAAAGGGAAGATGGTTTGTAAAATCTATAAGAATGTTGAGATTCATTCTAGTAGGCCTCTTGAACTTATACAATCAGATATTAGTGAACAAATAAGACATCAATCAATTATAATATATTTTACTTTATCACATTTATTATTGATTTCACTTGTATGACCAACATTATATTTATGAAGAACAAATTAGAGGTTGCAGAAATTTTTAGTTTCTTGAGAAGAGCTGTTGAGAGTGAAATGGTATTTTATATGATGAAGCTAATAATTGAAAATGGAAAATTGTTCACATCCAATTCTTTTGAATCTTACCTAACGAAGTATGGAATTAAAAATAAATATAGTGATGCATACACCCAACAAAAAAATGGAGTAGAAAAAAGTAAAAATAGAAGTTTTATGGAAATGGGAAGAATCGTGCTAGTATAATAAAAACTATCTATATTGGGATATTGATAAGTTTTTTTTACCTCATTTCTTTTAAAAAACATATTTTTCTAAGGTTATAATCCAAAATGGAACCTTACGAAATGTTTTATAAGAAATAACATTCAGTGAAATATTTTATGTTTTTTAAAAGTCCCTTTTTACTAAAGATAAATAAATATGAAAATTTGAAAATTTGATGAAACAGCTGAGGAATTAATTTTCATTCGATATTCACCCAAAGGAAGACATTACAAATGTTATAAAAAAAGTTTCAAAAAGTTCTTGTATTTCAATGATGCGAATGTTATTGAAAATTCCATATCCATAAAAATTGATTTTGAAACTGTTATGTAATGAAAACTAAAAAATTCCAACAAAAGTAATGGTGAATGTGATCTATAACTGATAAATGAAGAGTCAAAGGAATAATGTAGTGATGAAATTGAATCAGGAAAAAAAATTTCCCTATTTCATATATTAAAAAAAGGTTGTTACTAAAATATAGGTGGGAATTAGAATGCTCTAGTTCAAACTAGAAAAGGTTGACATTTGAAAATTAGACATCACTCATCTCATAGGTTTAACTAAAATAGGTTTTATAAGTGGTTTAATATAATTAATTGGTTGATGTTATTAATGAATAATTTTATTAGATATAGAAAATAACACATGGGAACTTTCTCTACATCCAATAGATAAAAATGCTATTGCAACAAAGTGAGTGTATAGAAACAAGATGAATGAAGATAGGGATGTTTAAAGAAATAAAGAAATACTTGTTTGTAAATTCTATTCACATGTAGAAGGTGTATATGTTTAAAAATGTTTTCCCTTGTCTTGGGATTAGAAACAATCATAATGTTATTAGTAATAGTTGAACATCATTTTTATAAAGTTTATCAGATGGATAGAAAGTCACCTTTATTAAATGGGGAGATTAAGGAAGAAGTATATATTGAGAAACATTATAGGTTCTCATATAAAGAATATGAAACCAAGGATTGTAATTTAAATAAATCCATGAATGGTTTGAAACAAGATCTATGATTTTGGTACTCCAAACATGATAGTTTCTTAAATAAATTGATTTTTTCTAAAGGAAATGTTGATAGAAACCTATATATAAATGAGTTGAACTCAAGAATCTTGTTTTTTATTTTTAAGGTATATGACATGATTCATTTATTGATAAATAAAATTCATTTATAGATTTTAGTAAAGAAATGAAGAACTTTGAAATATCAATACTTGTAGAATTAACTTCTATTCTAGTATTACAAGTGAAATAGTGGAAAAGATGCATTTTATTATCAAAATAAAATTACTCCATCGATTAGTTACAAAAGTTTGGTATGGAAAATTTCAAATAAGTTTCTAATCAAATTTTAGTCGACAAGAAGATGATTAAAAATGAATCTAGGAAAAGTGTGTATCAATACAATTTCAGAAAGATTATTGGAATTCTTCTCTATCTTCTAGATTCAAGGACAAACATTATATGTGTTCTTTACATTGTCTTCCAGATATCAAAGTGATCCAAAGGAATCTCATATGTTGGCATTAAAAAATTTATATGACGTGTTAGAGGAACATATTATTATGAGAAATTACAAAAAATAAGTTATGATATGAACTTTCTTGGATATACAAGTTTGGATCAGGATAGATATTGAAATAATCAAAAATCAACTTTTTGGGAAACATTTTTATTGGGAGATTTTTTTTCAAATGGAATAGTGATAAATTGAGTTTGGTGAATTTGGTCATAGTTTAAGAAAATTTGGTTGCTTCCACCCAAGTTTGTACCTAGATGATCTTGATGGATGTTTAGTGGGAAGAATTGAGAGTGAACGTTGTTAAACCATAAATGGTACTTTGCGATAATCTGAGTGATATTTATATTTCAAAAATCTAATAAAACATTCAATACTAAAGAACATTTATATAAAGTAACATTTAGTTATGGATAAATTTTTTGGTGGAGATATTTAATTGGATTATCTTTCTAAAAATATTAAATTATTTATTTTTTATAAAATCCTTAATAAGGGGTGGCTATAAATTCATTTTAATCATCCACTAAAAACTTCCTAAAACTCTTAATGGGGTCCCCCACTATACATTCAATTATTTTTACAATGAGGGAGAGAAATTAAAAACTTTTTACGAATTTTTAAAAAATATTTCTATAATAAATGTAATGTTGTGTTTATTATAAAAGTGGGATGTTAAAAAAGGAGAGAGTGAAAATTTATGATTTGAATATTTGTAACAAATGTTAAGAAGATAAAATTGAGGGGGAGTTTTATCTTAATATGGACACAAATTTGGTTCTCACCAAGCGATAAAATTCATTTAAAACATTAAATTATCCAGCAGTGTGGTGTAAGGACACTCTCTTTTGAGAAAGGTTGTGTTCTGGTAAAAGCAGAAAAATGATGACTGTTAAAAAAATTTAAAGAATATTTTTATAAAATAGGATAAGTAAAATTTCTAGAAGAAATATTTGTTACAAAGCTTCTAGAATAATTTTATCCCAAATTCTTTTTTTTTTGTTTTTTAATAAATATTTATTATAAAGTTTCTAGAGATGGAGAAAGTTAGAAATTCAAAAAATTAAAAAATTCATAAAGTTCAAGAGATAAAAAAATTCATAAATTTAGAAATTCATAAAGTTCAAGATATGAATAATGTCAGAAATTTTAGAAAGTCAAAAAAATATAGAGAACAAGAAATGTATAAATGTTATAAATTCAAAAAGATCTAGAGATGTAGAAAAAAATAAAATTTAGAAATACATAAAATATAGAAAGTTTAAAAAATATATAAATTAAAAAAGTCAGAAAAGTTATAAAGTTAGAAATGTATGGAGATAAAGAATTTTAGAAGAATTATAATGATAGAATGTTATAAAGATTATGAAATTTAGGAAAGTTAGTAGGTCGGGATTTTATGAAGATCAATTGATTTAAAAATATTATATAGTCAAAAAGTTATTGAGATGAAGAAATTTATAAATGTTATAAATTAATAAATTTATCAAGATGATGGAAGATGAAAATGATAGAAATTAAAAAAAATGGAGATGAAAAAAGACATAAATTTTAGAAATTATAAAAGTTAATAAAGTTGTTGAAATAATTGAATTTTAAAATTATGGAAGTTAAGAATGTTTTTGACATGAGGAAATTTAAAGAGTATAGAAGTTAAGACATTTGCTGAGATGAAGAATGTTTAAAATTATGGGAGTTAAAGAATGTTTATGAGATGAAGAAAGTTAGAAAGCCTACAGGTTAATAAATATGATGAGATGAAAAAATTATGAATGTAATGAAGTTCTAAAGTTTTCTATTTTTTTTAGAACTATTCATAATATGTATGAATATATTATGCTAATCATTCAAAGATTAAAACTACATGGAGAAGCTCATGATAGAAGTTGGATTTTATTGAAGTGAAGAAAAATTAAAACTTACATTTTATTAATCAGATGGACTTTTTTGAATTGTAAAAACTTTTTTCAAGCAAATGAAAATTGAAATCAAAATATAAAAAATTGATGAATAGTATAATCATATGGATAACAAGGTTAATAGTAAAATTAGATGGTAAAAGTGTATGAAAAGTATAATGTGATGAATAATGTTTTTTGAACATAAAATGTTTTACTTTTCTACTTGTAAAATATTTTAGTTTTCTAAATGTTGAAAGTTGAATCTCTCTAAATATACAAAGTCTTGGTTTTCTACACATACAATGTTTTAGTTCTCTAAGAAAACAAAGATGAAATTTTCTAAATTTAAAAATTTATAGTTTTCTAAATTAAATTTTTTTAATTTTTTGAATTCACAATGTTTTAGTTTTCTAAACATATGAAGATTTAGTTTTCTAAATGTACAAAGTTGAAATTTTCTAGATATACAAAGTAGTTTTTTTCTGAATGTAAAAAGTTATAGCTTTCTAGATATACAAAGTTTAAGATTTTTAGAAGTACACCGCTAAATGTTTTACAAATTAAAATTTATAAATACAAATTCACAAGATATAAAAATTTTATATTACAATGATTCAAGAATTTTTTAAAATCTGTGTTCAAAGGAATTCAATGAAATGTTCGTGATGTCATGTTTGTAACAGTGTTCCAAAATATTCTATAAGTCTTGAGAATAATTCAACAAAATTTATTTTTATGGTAGTATTGAATTTTTAATTTCATTGAGTGGGAAAATGAATTTAGTTTCCCATATATTAAATCATTTAGAGCACCTATAAATAAGAATGAAAAGTAAAATCATACATGACACTTTTCACATGTATGAAAAGTCAAAGTGCTATAGATTTTGTGTTGTAATGTATCTTATAACGAAATTTTGTTTATTTTTTGTGTTTAAAAATATTTTCATATATAAGGTTTTAATGAAAAAAAATTTATAGAGGATATTACCAGATATAGGGTTACCAGGTATATTGAAACAAATTGAATTTCCTTGTAGAATGTTTGTGAGGAACTAAGTTTTATTAAATTAGACAGAACAAAAGTTTTTATCTAGAAAATTTCTAGAATAATTATATCAAATGGATATTACTAGACACTGGCACACCATATGGACACTTACTAGAAAGATAAATCAAACAGATGAATTAAACACAATTTTTGGATGATCTTTCCTAGAGTAGAATCCACAAAGTTGCATTTTTGTTATGGATCAAGTTTTTTATGAAATAAAATTAGCTAATGTGGGTTAGTATAATCATGAATATCTAGTGATATAAGGATTGTAATGGGATTTAGTGACATAATTTTATTCATTTCATCTAATAGTTAATTTCCATGGACCCACAAGAGTGGCCATGGTAAAGATGTAGGTCCTCACACTTAGTCTGAACCGTGTAAATTTTTTGTTACTTAATTACTTTACAAAATTTTCATGACTGTGAGTTTGTTATAAAAAATTGATATATAATATAACTATAACAAGTTATTGTGATTAAATTTAATAATTTTTAAATTTCAAAAAAACCCACTAATTCAACCCCCCTTCTCTGTGGTTTATCGATCCTTTGGAACTTCAGCACATGTAAAATCATTGAGATAAAAATACCATTATGGGAATAACCAAATAATTTCATGGTAAAAGTAATACATATGATTAAATAGGTATATCAATGTAACATAATATAGTAACAATCATAAATATGAACATTTAATTGTGATATAATTTTATAACATCAAGGAATTATATGTTTTTAGAAACAACATAAAACTTGATATCATAATCAAAAGACAAGGATACCTACTAAGTCATAAAAACATTTTGTTTTTATGATAATAAACCATAAACCATTCGTGGTATCTCATTAGATAAAAACATTACCCAATGAATTGGAGGACTACATAATTTCAGACCCACCCATCATATTCATATCATGCACATGCATTTGTGTTTCACATAGATATTACACCATAAGAAAGTATTTCATCCCTTTTAATCCCATGATTAAAGAGTGTGGTTACATAAATGAAATTACCTTATCAATGAAATATATTTACATTTTGGTTAATACCCTTGAGATAAAATTGGTATGGGTATTTATAATATAAAAGTATGACAAGGAAAGTCACAAGATAATTTTGACAGTATATCATGTGTATATAAAGTTTCACAGTAGGTTTTAATGATAGATTAAGGTGGTATTACATTACTTGCGAATCATAAGAATTGTAAAAGGATGTGAAAAAAATATTCCAACATGAAAATTTAAAAAGAAGGCTTTATAAAAATAAATTTCATAAATGAAGAGGAGGAAGATAATCCATTATCTTTAGGTGGTTCTTCTAAAATATTTCAAGGAGCTTATTAAGATATTATGAACACCATGGGAGGGATTTAGATAGGGAAAGGGGAGGAAATTTTTTATCAATATGTTTTTAGTGTAGAGGAATTGGAGTTTGGGAGGGTATTTATAGCAAAATAGATGAGAATTCTTTCTTAATTTCTAAATATAGATATTGGACTCTAAGTAATAAAGAAATCAAAACTACAAGCCTTTTCATGGATTAGACCATGATTTCTGACAAAGTGGATTTGTTTCAAATATTCTGTTAGGTTAAGAATTTACCTCATTAAATTAAAACAATAGATGATGTGGAAGTGAGTCATGTTTATAAATAATTGTTTTTAAAACCATAAAATGTAATATATTTTTTTAGGATTCATTATACATTTTTAAAATTAAACTAATAACTTCATAAAAAAATTATTTTAATGGGTAAATCGTTTTTAATTCATGGATTCCCTTTATAATATTTATTTCATCACTTTTGGTCTATTATAATTCCATAATGCATACCCTATACATATAGCATATTTATTTTTTACCTATCAACTATCTCTAGAAAATTTTGAAAAATTCACCATTGAATAATTTTAATGTGATTATTTTGAATATTATATATATATTAGGAAACTAATTTTCAAAACATTTTATTGTATACTTTTACATAAAATACTTATTTACCAGAAAATACTACTTTTTTCAACACTAACAACTTTCTATCCCTTATAAAAAATAAATTGTACTTTATTTAGTTATATTATCATTTATATTTAAATAAATATTATTTAGTAATACTATTTCATGTAAATAAAATTTATTTAATTTATCAGAAAACTTGTTTTAATTGAAACTAAATATTTCCTATAAATACCTTTTCGGTTTCATCGTATCAAAATCAAATTTTTATCAAACTCATTATTTATTCATATATATATAAATTAATAATTATAAGGGATAAATATAATAATTAATTAATTAAATATAAATATAAAAATTCATATTATTAGGGTATGGATACATAACCACTTATTATAACAATGTATTTTCAAAGGGTAATGTGTGTCATATTTGTACTTTCTTAGGGTGGTTTGGTGAATATGGTTTGGGTAGTGATTTTTATGAGCATGATTTTCTTTTATAAGAACATTTTTTCTTGTTTCATTTGTTGAATATTTTCTTGGGCTTGGTCAAGGGAAAATCTAAGTGATTCCATCTCCCTTATAAGCTCTGAAAAATATGCTTCATAGGATATGATCCATGTGGTCTAAAAATCACTCACTCATTTTGGTTCAAACAGATTTTATCATGACCCTTAATATATACTAATATTAATAGTCACATTAGTATAGTCATATTCACAAATATTATGATGCTTAATGGTCATTTTAAGTCCATCAAATAAATTATGGCTATATTTTATAATGTTCCAAAATAATATTGTGATATAGCTCATTTGTTTTCTTATAACTACATCAATTAATAAGGGATTTATTCATTCAAAAGAGAATTTAATTTATAAATGTTAGGGTTATTACATCTATGAACATGAGGTAGGTGTTTCTTTTCATTCACCTAAAGTATGTGATGCATGGAAAATAAGAATGAGATGGGTGGTCTGGGTGAGGTCATGTATATGCTTATTTGAGTATTTGTGGTTACCATGAGATATAGGAGGTATTCTCATGTTTTAAATGTTATGTTTGATCCTATTATGGAATGGATGTTATGATATAGAGTTTCATGGTGTAGTTTCCAGGTGTAGTGGAAGCATGCAATGGGTCATGCCCAACTTTTCATTTTGTCATGATCGATGATCAATACAATATTTATATGATGAGAAATTCCATGATCTATAGAATAGAATCAAAGAATATTGAAAAGGTATTGAATGTTAGTAACATGGGTAGGCTCATCACATATTATTTATAATCAATTTGATTAATTGAAGAATTCCATCGTTGGAATTATTTCTTCATTCCTGAATCTGATAGTAGAAATGTGATGTATGATCATTGCATTGTAGGAATCAGAGAATATTTCAACTATTTTTGATCCACGGATGTTCTAAAAATGTATTAATATTTTTGTAAGAATCATTGAGTGCTAACATGGCAAATCCTATCGCCTGTGTCATCCACCTTTGACCACCTTGAGAATCGCTTTCAAAGAATTCTCATAGATCTCTCTTGAATTGAGAGTGGGAGATGGAGGAAGATATCTCTTTGTTCTTGGGAGTGTTCATAGAGAAGGGATATCTCTAGGTCATGAGAGGATTCACTAACTCCATTGTTCCCAACCAAAACTAATGAACTGGATTTTTTAGAAAATGATATATTTGGGTTTATATACTATTAAGGTTAAAATATAATAATTACAAAAGTGCCCTTTATTATTTATGTAATCTTTAAAGAACCCCATGTCAACTAATAATATTATTATTGTGATTTCTTAACATGTTCTTAACTTTTGAATTAAAATTAAATATTATTTAATTGAATAAAATTCAACATTTATTATTTCTCACTGGACCATTAAACCCAGTTATCTATTCCTCCATAATTTTTATCAAGCCTTGGAAAATGTCTACTTATTTATTAAATAAATATAACTACATTATTCTCTAATAAATAAATAAATATTATGTTCACTAAATAGAAAATAAATATTTATTAACTATTCTAATCATGATATATTCTATTGAATAACTAGTTACGAAGTATATGTGATTGAGAAAGAAGAATAATTATTAAACCATGTGCGGGAATAATATTCACTCTAATTTTTAAATAATAAAAAATAATATTCTAATTTAACTGATATCTTGGATACACTTAGTGTGTGAGGCTCTAGGCCTTTTTCTTATTGTCATTATGTGAGGCAGCCTAATTTCTATGGTTAGCATCTAGAAATACTCCAAGAAACGCATAGAGAAATAAGTTAATGTCATGATGACATAATACCTCATAAAGATGCTTACTATGTAATATAATCCATTTATCATGATATCTCAAATCAAGCAGGTTCTATGCTGGTTCCATCAATCTATGTGCTCGATATATCATTCTTTGAATTCCTAGAAATTGAACTTTCTTATAAAACACCATGGACATGGATTTATTTAGGCTATATCATTTCCACCAAAGGTCCTGAGATATAAACTTATGTTAAATAACATAAATGAAAAAATCATTTACCACATTATTCATTAATAAAATATTACTTGTGATGCACCCAACGTATCATACCTTACCATTATCATCTTTTTTCATAGTTTTTATCAATAACTCAAAGTAGTGAATCATAATAATAATTAATAATAATAATATTAAATCTTAAGTACCAATACACATTTCCGCATATAGGAACATACAATGATGTATATAAATTATGATTTCCTATTGGCAGGTCTCAATACCATAATATCATATTGGGCATTACCAAGGGAATACACCATCATAAGGTGTATCAAATTCCTATGAGACTCCACCCATGATAGCCTATAAAATTTGTGTACCTTAAATAATATAATCCAACTATATAAAATATGTTTATGAATAGGTTCATTGCACTTTTGGGTTATCATCATAGTAGGGAACCGCTATGACCTTATAGTGTGATGACTAATCTTGGGACGTTATCACATAATATGTTACATAGAAGAAAAATCATGATGTGATAAAAAAATTATTAATATTCAAAAATATGAATATAGGTTATCATTAAGTACACAAAAGTTGGTTCTAGAGCACCAACTCCAACAAACTCAATCTTTCACTAGAGTCAACTGCTAATAAACTTCAGTTCACTAGCACTCATATGATACTCATTCTTCTACTAAGATAGACCTTTATTAAAGTTATATGCCACATTATCTTATGCGGGTACTCTGCTTACTACAAATTCACCTGTGTGATAAAAATCCTTGATGAGGTGATACTTTCAGATTATATTCTTTATTTGTTGGTGTGATCTTGGCTCTTTTTCAAGAGCCACAACTACAGTATTATCAGAATACAATGTGATATTGTCTTTACTACCAGGTAACATATGAAGGTCCTATACAAAATTCTGAATTTAAAGGGATTCTTGGGCAGCAAAAGAAGCTATTATATACTCAAACTTTGTTGTAAAATCAGTGACCACTAGCTGCTTTCAACCCTTCCATCTCACAACTCCTATGTTGTGATAGAAAACATATACTGACTATGTATTTTAAATCATTTTGATATTTCTAAAAACTAGAATCGGTATAACTACTAATGACCATCTCCTCATCTCCTCTATACACTAGTAACATATCCTTAATTATTCTCAGATACTTGATGTCCTTAATAGTAGACCATTTTTCTCTTCTAGATCATCTTGATGTATTCCTACCATCCTCAATTTATAGGAAACATAAAGTCTTGTATATAACATAGCATAAATGATTGGTCCTTTTTATGAATCATATGATATCTTACTCTTTCTCTCTTTCTCATGTTGTGTTTGAGGACATATTTATTTATTAATATGTAAGAAATGTGACAGTCGAACCAATCCCTTATTGGATTGTTCAATAATAAATCCCTTTGTTATCTGGTCAACATATGTACTTTGACTTATTCTAATAAGCCTATTGGATCTATCAATAATGGTCTTGATCCCTATAATATAGGTTCCTACACTTAATTACTTCATAGAGAAACACTTGTTTAACTAGTCCTTAAAAATTGTAAGAATATTATGTCATTTCCAAAAAGTAACATGTCATAAACATATACTACTAGGATAATGACCATATTTTCAATAGACCTCTTGTAATCACATATCTCACATTCATTCTTAATGAAACTGTGTTCTTTTATGAATTCATCTAATTGAATGTTCCATTACTCTGATGCTTGCTTCAATCCATTAATGGGTATCTGCATCATTCAAGTCCTTTTAGAATCTCCTAGAGTCTCAAACCCTTAATGTTTTTCATATAGAAATTTTCCACAAGTTTTCCATTGAGGAATGCAGTTTTGACATCCATATTCAAAATTACATAGTCATTGTAATCTTCTATATCAAGAATCATTTTGATTGATTTAGACATGGAAGCTAGAAAAATGTTTCATCATATTCAATTCCTTGATTTTGTTTAAACCCTTTAACCAATAGAATTTGTTTATAAGTATTTACATTACCTTCAATGTACAGTTTTTTTCTTGAATACAAATTTTCATCTAATAGTATTTGTATCAATCGATACATCGACCAGAACCCAAGGTTAGTTTTTTTCATTGAATCCATTTCAAATTTGATGGATTTTTTTATATCTTGCAGCTTCTGAGATATCTACTTCCTATTTTAAGGATATAGGTTCATCACTATGAACCTATAATAAGTCACCATCTTTGGTGACTAGAATTATATATATATATATATTGTTCTCTTATCTCTCTTTCACTCATATGTAGTAATTTTGTTTTAGGAACTAATTATTCTTTACGGACCTATGGAACTTTTTCCTATTCCACCTATTTGGTATCTTTTGAATCAACTTCATCTAAATAAATCTTTCTCCCAATGTCCTTTTTGAGGATGTGATCCCTCTAAATAAAAATAGCTTTTTTGGCGATAGTCATTTTCTTTTCTGAGGGGTTGTATAGGTAATATCCCTTTATTTCCATGGGATACTCTATAAAGATACACTTTGTGCCATGGGGTGATAGTTTTTCTTGATAATGACTTAACAAACTCCTCATGAACCCATACATGTGTATCCAACAAAATGGGTTTATTTCCACTCCTTAACATAAGGGAATTACATTTTTAGATTTAGTTGTCACTCGGTTTAATGTGTATACCACATTTTTTAATGAATATCCCTAAAAGGATAATGGAATATTTTCCAGACTCATTATTGACCTTACCATGTATAAAAAATTTCCATTCCTCCTTTCACAAACATCATTGAACTAATGTGTATATGGTATAATGAGTTGAGATAGAATCAAAAAATTTTGTAAGAAGTTTATCAACTATTGAAAAAGATATTCACCACTTTAATCTGGTCAAAGTTTCTTTATCTTATTTCTAAGTTGATTCTATAATTCATTCTTGAATTATTTGAATTTTTCAAATGACTCGTACTTATAAATCTTCAAGTGTATGTATCCATATCTACCCAAGTCATCAGTAAAAGTTATGATGTAATAATATCCACCTATATCTTCTACTAGAAATGGTCTATACCGATCAGTGTGTAACAATCCAATAATATTTTTTTCCCTTTAAACCTTTCCATTGAATGAGAGTTCGTTCATTTTTCCTTATGAAAAAGCATAACATATTTCAAGTGGTTTTAGTTTAGATGAGTCTAAATAACCATCTTGACATAGATTTGTCAAACTCATCTCATTCACACAACCATGATGGTGATGTCATAGTTGGGTGTTATATGAGTCATGTGAACATGATTCGCAATCAATTTACAATAATTGATTTTTATAATTTAATACATAAATATCATTATTTAAATTTTCCATACCATAACATATGTTGTACTTATAAAAGAAACAACTTTTTCAAACTCTGGGTGCATTTCTTCTTCAAATGGTTTGGATTTCCATAAGCAAAACATACTTCCTCCTTTTCCTTACCGATCCTATAAATCTTCCTCTTCTTGTAAGGATGGTTCTTAGGAGATTTATAATTATTATGAGTCTTAGGATCCTTTCCCTGGTTCTTCATTTTCTTATTCACAATAAGGACCATGGGTTTATCACACCCCATGTCATTATCCACTAGGTGAATCAAATTAAGAAGTTCAAGAAGACTCTTCTCATTATTGTGCAAGTTGTAATTATAAATAGAACTCGAGAATGTCTTCTGAAGTGATAAAAGTATGAGATATATACATAACTAATACAGGTATTTAATCCCTAAGATGTCTAATAATTCAATGTATCCAATAAGACTGACAATATGAGGCCCTATTGGTATAGACTCTCCAAGCTTAGTGGTAAAAAAATCATTGGAGATCTCATACCTTGCTTGTCTGGCCTTCTCTCAATAGATATCATGAAAGTGAGACATCATGGAATATGCATCCATGTCCTCATGTTACTTGAGAAGATCATTAGACATGGATGATAGCATGAAACATTGAACATTTTTGGAATCGTTAAAATGTTTCTCATAGAGAAATAACCCTTCACCACCTGCCTCATTACCAAGCACATTAGGAATAGGTTCTTCCATCACATTAAATTTTCTTTCATGGAAAAGGATAATGTGTAACGACCTTTGTCACTCTTGTAATTTTGTGTCACTGAGAAGGTTATCCTTCTCATGTATGGATCGTAGTGATATGTTTAAATTAATTTAGATGTTTTTCATGAAAATAATATGAGTATAATTTTGGAACCTTATTTGTAAAATTAACACAAATTAATAAATAAATATTACATTTAATAGTCTCCCACTATTTTATCGAAACCTAATATCCCACATCATTTTCTTCAGAATATCTTGTTTCTTGGACATTCTAGTGGCATGGATCTATATTTCCCTACTCATTACCCTAAATTTTGTTGGTCAAGAAACATGAATGGTTTTATCTAGGGATTCCAAATGTCAGCTGCTTAAACTCATGGTTCCTTGATCTGCTGAGTGGACTCCCAATCCTAAAATCCTTAAACTGGATTTCATCAACCTTTTCCACTAACTTGAACCATGTCCTACTTTGGCAGTCAACCCTTGATGTTAACTAGGTTAATTCAACCCAATATGTCAAGTAAGAATTCTTTGATAATTAATAGCACCCCAACAATGGATGGTTAACAACTTTGAACTATGGTTTGATTTTAATGGATGTAGTGGAAGGATATACCAACATAATATATATAAATAAATAATTTTATCCTGTTATGTATAAATTAACAATTATTATCTTTATAACATTCTTGTTAGTACTAAGTTTATTTCCGTAAGTGAATAACCATGTATTAGATAATATTTACAAATAAGAAAATTTATTTTATTTCTATCTTGAATTCTCTTTAATTTCATTAATTCATGAGATAACAACAAAACATCCATAATCAAATAACCCTTCAACTTGATAGAAATAAAATAATAAAATAGTCTAATCATGAGATTATACTATTGGTTATTTTATCTAGTAGTTGATAATCAAATTGTTCACCTAGGTGAAAAATACCTTGAACCAATTAAGGTTCAGGTTATAGCTTTCCACCTATCCACTAATGTATCTCTCTTCGATTGGTTCAACCTCAGCTCCAAACATGAATCACCTCAACCAACATGGGAGCTCCATCCATTAAATATGTTTTTACTCACATGAATGTGTGGGAAAAATGGTTTACATAAAAGAAACCATGGGAAAACAGGCCCTTACATAATAAGATTATAGAAGACACACATGCCAACAATGTAATTTAATAATAAATTAAGTGAAACCAATCACATACAAAGGTTTGTTCTATGCTTATGATCATCCACACTCATGCAATGAATTATGTATTTAATAAAATTGGAATTCAATTATTAATCTTTCTTATTTAAGATAAATCACACTTCAATTAATTAATTTTCATATTTAATTAATCAATTATTTTATCTTAATTCTCATATTAATTTTATTGAGATTCTCATTCATTATAATTTTAAACAAATTAAATTTATTCATTTTAAATTAACTATGAACATAAATTAAACTTAGAGGAAACACAGTGAATACCCATCTGATTCTACCCAACATGTATTATACTAGTACATTTTTTACTATTGTGATATATGGCATACACAACCTGTCACGTACATTCATGATGTGTAATATCAACTTAATGATTACATGAATTACATGATTTTTCATTCACGTGTTATACTTTAATGAATGTAGAGTAACAATTTATAATATTAATCATACATGATATTCATATCTAAACATCATGCAGATATTAATTATACATTTATATTCATATAAATATATATTAATTCCTATATCATGGTGTGTCTTATCAACTTAATGACCACACGTAAGAACCTGTCGATAAGTTTTACATAGTATAATATATAAGTTTTAAATCTGTATAATTTGGTATAAGTACACTGCGTGTATATCTGAGATACACGACATGTACATCTATCACTGTATATCTGAGGAAGATCACTAGGGACTTGAAATTTAAATCATGCCTCATAAAATTGGATCACACATCATTTATAATTGACTACACGGCATGTGGTCTCCTTGTTACACAGTGACCAGTTTCTTAGGCCATGTATGGTAATACATGACCCATCTGGGACTCAAAGGGCCTAAATTCCAGGTACATGGGCTACACAGCTGTAATCTAGTTGACCATGCACCACCCTGGTCTATTCAATATGTGGTTTAAGAAATAAATACACTTTGTGGCATTAATTCACATCGTTTGAATAAATTCCAAAATTTATTCCTGATGCATTGAACCAAATTACACGGTGTGTAACACCCATTACATGACATGTAATTATTTTATTTATGTCCATAATCCTTGTCACCTATGGATGAGGTATTTTATTTTACTTCATTCATAAAATTAATCATATTGATTATATCTATGAAAAAATAAAGATGAATAAGTATATCTCGCAATTTAGATTAAAAGAATGATTATACTTAAATTCAAAACAAAATCAAAAATTCATAAATCAATAAAAATTATTTAAATAATTATTAATAATTATATGAATTCTCTAATACCACTTGTAGGTTCTAGGCATAGTGGAATAATGTTATAGGTCATTCCCAACTTTTCTTTTTTTTCATGATCGATGATTATGAGATTTACACAATGATAAAAATCATGATCTATAGAATCGAGTGAAATAATATAGACAAGGTATAGAATATAATAACTAGAGAGAAAATAATTGCATATTATTTATAATAAGTTTAATTAGTTAAAGTATTAACTTATTAGAAATATTCCTTTTTTGATGAATCTAACAAAAAATCTACATTGTATAGTCATTATGTTGTATGAATCAAAGGCCCTGGGATGAAAACTCCATGAAATAAATTTAGTGAATCAAATTAATTAATTATTTGGAGTGTTTGAATTCTTTTGAATTCAGTTATGCCAACATTAAAACGAGGAATGAAATTCTCTAATTTTGGTTGGCATAAACCTTGTGGAGAACTAATGAGAAATAGGGAGAGTCTTCTTCCCACAAAGAACACGAATAACGTTCCTCATTTCCGAATAACGTGGAACAGCATATTCTTTCTTCCTCTTCCTCCGTGACAAGGGAGAAGATGCCGCCCATAAAGGACGTTGCCTACGACAACGACTTTTCCCCGATGTTGACTGAACAATGTTTGTCTTCCGCGACACCGTATTCCGCAGCTCGTCAACGTGAAACATCAAATACAAGGTAGGGAGGAATTTGGATTATTTATTTTATATATGTGAATTGTACCCTCGTACTTGGGAGATTTTATGTTGGATAATTGTTTGAGCCTCTAACGCAGAGGGCACTGGAAAACGAACAAGTCCGGACCATCCGCCATTCCATTCTTGATGCGCGGTTTGTTGGGCGATGGATGAACAGAATGGAAACCTTGATTTGAGGTCATAACAATGAATAGATGGACTAGGGGAGGCCGTAGGCACAGACGGGAGGCAAAACGGTCCACCGAAACGATTCTAGTGGCCCGCGGAAGAGTGTGGCAGCACCAATTGCTGGCGCGGCGGCACGGGTTGTCGGTGCGGCAGCGCCGGTGACCGGAGGCGGTGGTTGTAGAGACCCGAAGCTTATCGTACATGGACATTACATTACTTTTGCGGAATACTTAGTACATAACAAAAACACACACACAAGGATCGTAATAGTTTAGTGTCTTTGGAAACTCGGAACGTAATCTTCTAAACGTGGTGAAAGATCTTCAATATCTCCCATAAAGATATTCCCCTTTTTTTTACCTAAAACCTTTCTTTATATCCTGGGGAAAGAAAAACAAAAAAGGGTGAGCTCAAATGCTCAGCAAGGGCAAATAAAGGAAATAAAAATCATATCATATCTTTTTGAAAATCAAAACCTGCAAAAGAGATCATAATATCTTAACATGGAATAAATCATAGAAGTGAAAATGAGATCCCCATAACATAAAACTTGAAACTTTGTGGCATGCACACATAATCATGGGAAATCATTTCTTGTTAGTCATGACTCATTGCCAAGACTATCTTAGTGGACAAATTCCCTTTCTGAACCGAGTTCACTCCTCGTTTCAGTCCTGTATCACTGAACCGAAATAACCTTCCGTTCCAGCCATGTCTATCTCATGAGATATAAAATCATTACCCAATGCATTGGAGGGAGATATAGGTCCCACCCATCTTATAATGAATCCTTTCTTATGTGTTCCACATAATCATAAATCATACATCATCGTATAACACATGTAACAAAAATGGGATTCTTGAAACCTCATGACATCATAAATCAATTCATATAAGATAAAGGAATTCATAAAAATAATTCCATCACAACATGATCAAATCAATTTAATAACAGGGATAAAACAGAACCCTTTATTATCTTAGATGGAAAATAATTTTGATAAAACACTTGAACTCCATTCTTGAGGAAAATATCCTTTCTTCTTCAAAAACATTTTTCCTTTCATAACATGTCATACAACTTTAAAATAAAAGAAGTTGATTAAAAATAAACTTTAAAACTTGTAAAGGAAGCTTCTTGGAAATAATTTTTTAAAAATCCATTCATGCCGTATAAGTTAAAAAAAACATTCTTCTAACTTTTTTCGGAAAAGTCAAAAAGTACCTCGTACGAAAAACGACAAAAGATTCCTTTCATATCTTTTACAAAAAAACTTACCGAAGGGTAAAATTGGATATAAACTATTGTAGAAGGAAGGAAATAATATTACATATCGAGGGAACATGGATGTGGATGATAAAATACACCCCCGTAATTACCAAAGTAAAAACAATCTCGGATAAAAGTGAGATTGGGATATTTTCCCTTACCTTAGGTCCGATTAGCTTTGTACGTGTCCGAAGCTCCTGTATAATGGTTTAAATAGTGTTATTGACTTATTCCAGAATCATACATATTTATATGATATCATATATGGTCATATTATTAGCTTCTTGTTAGTAATATTTCATTGTTACTTGTTACTCGGGTCTTTATAACTTTTTGTTCTTATGCGTGTTTTGTCGAGTAAATTCTTATTCTTATCTTTAGGTTATAGATAATTCATTTCCAGAATGGTATTAGTGTAGTATATACCATATTCATTCATTCAATTCATTTATATAATCATTATTAAATGAAGATCATGTAGAACGAGTCGCATCACATCGTGGAGACGGTATTCCGTACGTACGCACGAGTGATGATATCGTTCCTATGATCGTGGAATTGTATTGGAGTATATATATATATTATTTCAGTATCAATATTACTTCATAATAATCATATATAGTTACTCATTACACCATTATACCCATCCTTGTAAGGTTATGGTGGAAAATAGATTACACCACGGCGTGGAGACGGTATTCCGTACGTACGCACGCGCGGTGATTTCATTTTTCCGTAGGATGGATAGAAGGTTAATTAGGGTTGTTTCATATTTATAATAACATATCAGTATGTAAGTAATACTGATGTTATTACTTTATCATGAAACAACTAAAGAAGAAGAAGTTGAAGAAGAAAGAAATTGAAAAGATCGGTAATGGATATTACCTCTTCTTTGGAACGCCTCTTTGAATCCTCCACTTAAGGAACTAAGATTGGTCTTTGGAGAAGACCAGGACCTCTAGGATTATTCTAGGGAAGTGGAGAAGAGAAAATGGCAGGGGTTGGCCGAGCTTGAGTGCTCAAATTGGTGTGAGGAGGAGGGGAAGGAGGTGCCCTTTTATAAGGGAGGAGAGGGGCACCTTAGGAATATCTCAAAATATTATTTTATATTAAAGTCAAAATCGGTTTATAATGGTTCCAAAGGGTCTTATTTCGAAGCTAAAGTGGGGATGAGTCGAAATCCTATCAACCAATAGGATTTAGACAAGTTTAGGGTATTATTTTAACCTTATCAATTAGATTTAACTCTAAGTTAATTAATTTAACTTTTACCGTGTCTTTTTGTTTTCTTTCACTATATGGTTAATACACTTACTATAACATGCCAAACGAACCCCAAATTGTTTATTATTAATATATATATCCTTATCTAAGTCATTTGGCCGAACCTTAGATTTTTAGGAATAAAATAACAATTAATAATATAATATTTGATTTAAAAACTATTTTGTGTCAATTTTGACACTATTTGATATATGATTTTTGTGAAAGTCATAACAGAATTATATGTTCGAACCAAGTTGATTAAATCAACAATAATATATCATAGTAACCTAGAAAATTAGTGTAATTCATAAAAAGTCTTAAATTACATTTATTTTGGTATTTATATTATCAATTATGTCAATATTTCATTAATAAGATAATTACTGCATCATCTTTGTGTCATAAATAAATTAAATTATTTGATGTCTAAAAATTACAAATAAAATACCATCATGTAGGAAATCTTTTTATCTTTCTAATGAATATTTACAATCGAATTTATCTTATGTATAACCCCATATTAAAAATGATTTACGTATTAAACGTTGATTTTAACTATTTTAACCCTTCTTTAAATAAATTAATAATAAATGTCCTAATCTAATCCAAGTGGGCCTAAATGGTCATATTTTATTCCTGAGTTTGTTTTTGGTCGAATTACACTTGTCCAATAGAATTAGGACATGTGTTAGGGTAATAGTAATATCATATTTACCCTTAGTTACCCTATTTACTATTAACCGCGGTAAAAAAAGTAAAAAGTTACTATTCACCAAAAAATTATTTTCATCTCATTGAACCACATTTTAGTCCTTGATATTAACCGTGTCTCTCGGATTTTCGAAATTCCATTCACAGAAGCGGTAAAATTAAGTTTTATGCAAAATTCAGTTTTTAACCTACCACTTAGTAGTTTCACTATTCATCAAAAATTGATGTTTTTCAGAACAATGCCAAAATTTCATCCCAAGCTATATTTCATATTCCGAATTCAAAAATGAAGTCTATTTTACCAAATTCATAACATAAAAGTTGCATTAATTAATTTTATAATTAAATCCCGCTGTTAAAACAAATAGCGTGTTTTTAAGAAACAATATCTATCAAAAGATTGACACTTGTTTATGTCTAGTTTAAATGTGAAATTACATCCAATGACCAACATTGTATTAAATTGTAAAAATATATTCTAAATATACTTTAAAACCACTCAAATTAATGATTTATCACTATTAATTATTTCGATTAAAAAAGTTGTTTTTAATTATAATTTAGTAATTTTCACTATTCATCAGAATATGAAAGTTATCCGAAAAGTACCAAAATTTCACCTTAGGCTAAATTCGATACTCCGAATCCAAAAATAAAGTTCATTTTGAAAAATAAGATTTACTGGATTTCAAAAAGTGGTTATTACTATTCATAACTTCTAGTTTTAATAATATTTTTATAGCATATCGTTGTTTAGTGAAACTCAGTATTGCGTACTACACACGCTATCGAGGAAGGTCGCGATTGCGTGTAATGCAAGACAAGTCAAGGATGTGTGTTGTGCAAGCTCCTTTTGGTGTAGCGTACAACACAAGACATTAATAAAATTAAAAAGAATATTTTTTTATAAAATCTTGGGCTGTTACATTCTACCCCCCTTAAAATGAATTTCGCCCTCGAAATTCGTCAGGGTTATAAATGGTTTACTATTTGAAAGTTTCTTTAATAGAAACCCACATAGTAAAAGGGAATACCAAAACTTGGCTTTAAAAACTAAAGTATGAAATGTAACGATTACCCAAATAAACTAATCACTGGGTTTCCACATAAGTGAAAATATGGATATGGAAGAGAAATCTAAGCATCATGTTCTGATGGAGAGTGGTAGAGAACATGGCTATGGAAAAGCCAGTAATCACAAATCCATAGATTTGTGATGATATAAGGTACCATCTGATTCATCAGGTATAAGAGAACTAGGACAACATTTTTGGTTTTCAAGATCATTTCCCTAAAGTTAAAGAATTTGAATTAGAATAAATACTTACTTTATTTTGGTACAATCTCACTGTTGTTCGTGCCTTTAACAATTTCCACTTCATCTCTTAAATAAATGAAGTTGAATTTGTTATTCGTGAAGTGTTAGCAGATCATGTGATAGAATGACGGGTCATTCCATCTGTTTCAAACAAAAGGTTAGCAAAATTATATACATAAGTCGATCTATTGTGAGATTAATCACATATGGACTTATACTTCATATATCATACTGCTTAATATAATAAAACTAGTTTCTACTAAACAGGGACTTCCTGTAGGCTAGTGGTAGGCGATAAAGGCCAGTCGCACTTCGGTTGTGGGTTCGATTCCTACAGCCTTGTCCGAAGCGATAGGCTGTCGCCCGTCCTGCAGGTTGTCCTTTTTCTAAAACTACATTACTATAACATCCTATCAATAATATCAAAAAAAGAACTTCTTTAGGCTTATCCATAATACTGCAGTCCACTCTCATAATATAGTGAAAACAATTACCAGAGATTTAATACCATCGTTGATCCCCATAAGATATGTCTTGTTGGTCACATTCTAAACATTCAAAGTCCTTAATCATGTATTCTCTTGAATACCTTAGAGAAAACATGAATGCAGTTTAAAGTTAACACTTTCCACATACCAAAATCCTCAAAATTCTATATACTCAAACCATGATATCACTTAGTCCTTATATCAATCATGAGCTCATGAATACTATCAAACATTTAATTTTCTCCTTATCCCTTCATTATGCGCATATCATCTACATTCCAAAAATATCTGAATAACCTTTCATGGATACTGGTAACATTAATCATACACTTTCAAAACACAAGGAAAGACAACAATGTAACAATCCATAGATGTCTCTTTATTCCAAAATTACACATGATAAACATGTAATCATTCCACTACATTCTCAAACCATTGACCGAGCTTCAAAAATTCTTTCATCTCACATATCATTTGTAGTCTCTTCATCATCATCCACATAAATACTACCCATATGACCATACTGATTCTCTTCATGAGTCTTTCCCTTAGGGAATTTGTTTGCATAATGCCCATACATTCCACATTTAAAACACTTAACCATTTTTGATGTCGTAGCAATACCATTATCCTCATCCATGGTGTTAACCGACCCTTTTCCTTTGCACTTACTTGCTTTGTGTCCTTCTTTTCCACACCCAAAGCATCTTCCAGTTCCCTTGAAACATTCTCCTTGATGCCTCTTCCCACATGATTTACATAGGGGAAATTGAACTTTCTTTCCTCTATGATCATCATGGAACTCCATCTTTCTCTTATTAGTCGAGTCAGGAAACTTACCAAATTTTACTTTATTGATCATGTTGTGAGATTGCTGATTCGGCATAATAATGATGTTTGGACATCCAAATCCCATTTCATTTGGTTGCTCATGAAGAATATCATTCCATTGTCCATCATATCCTCCATTATTGTGAATCATCTTGTTTCCAGCCATTTTCTAAAACCCAAACAGAATAGTGTTAGATGCAAAAATCGTAATAAAGGGGGAGTAACTTAAATATATATCATCTTTGGTTTAATCTAATATAGTTACCATAGTTCTAGAACTATATCCTATACGTATACTTATCCTTAGGGGCATCCCTAGACATACCTTAGAAATATCTCTAGGGATCTCACTAACGTTTTCGCATCCTAGTTTCCAATGGTTGACTAAACCTTTCCTCTGATACCAACTGTAGAGACCCGAAGCTTATCGTACATGGACATTACATTACTTTTGCGAAATACTTAGTACATAACAAAAACACACACACAAGGATCGTAATAGTTTAGTGTCTTTGGAAACTCAGAACGTAATCTTCTAAACGTGGTGAAAGATCTTCAATATCTCCCATAAAGATATTCCCCTTTTTTTTACCTAAAACCTTTCTTTATATCCTGGGGAAAGAAAAACAAAAAAGGGTGAGCTCAAATGCTCAGCAAGGGCAAATAAAGGAAATAAAAATCATATCATATCTTTTTGAAAATCAAAACCTGCAAAAGAGATCATAATATCTTAACATGGAATAAATCATAGAAGTGAAAATGAGATCCCCATAACATAAAACTTGAAACTTTGTGGCATGCACACATAATCATGGGAAATCATTTCTTGTTAGTCATGACTCATTGCCAAGACTATCTTAGTGGACAAAGTCCCTTTCTGAACCGAGTTCACTCCTCGTTTCAGTCCTGTATCACTGAACCGAAATAACCTTCCGTTCCAGCCATGTCTATCTCATGAGATATAAAATCATTACCCAATGCATTGGAGGGAGATATAGGTCCCACCCATCTTATAATGAATCCTTTCTTATGTGTGCCACATAATCATAAATCATACATCATCGTATAACACATGTAACAAAAATGGGATTCTTGAAACCTCATGACATCATAAATCAATTCATATAAGATAAAGGAATTCATAAAAATAATTCCATCACAACATGATCAAATCAATTTAATAACAGGGATAAAACAGAACCCTTTATTATCTTAGATGGAAAATAATTTTGATAAAACACTTGAACTCCATTCTTGAGGAAAATATCCTTTCTTCTTCAAAAACATTTTTCCTTTCATAACATGTCATACAACTTTAAAATAAAAGAAGTTGATTAAAAATAAACTTGAAAACTTGTAAAGGAAGCTTCTTGGAAATAATGTTTTAAAAATCCATTCATGCCGTATAAGTTAAAAAAAACATTCTTCTAACTTTTTTCGGAAAAGTCAAAAAGTACCTCGTACGAAAAACGACAAAAGATTCCTTTCATATCTTTTACAAAAAAACTTACCGAAGGGTAAAATTGGATATAAACTATTGTAGAAGGAAGGAAATAATATTACATATCGAGGGAACATGGATGTGGATGATAAAATACACCCCAGTAATTACCAAAGTAAAAACAATCTCGGATAAAAGTGAGATTGTGATATTTTCCCTTACCTTAGGTCCGATTAGCTTTGTACGTGTCCGAAGCTCCTGTATAATGGTTTAAATAGTGTTATTGACTTATTCCAGAATCATACATATTTATATGATATCATATATGGTCATATTATTAGCTTCTTGTTAGTAATATTTCATTGTTACTTGTTACTCGGGTCTTTATAACTTTTTGTTCTTATGCGTGTTTTGTCGAGTAAATTCTTATTCTTATCTTTAGGTTATAGATAATTCATTTCCAGAATGGTATTAGTGTAGTATATACCATATTCATTCATTCAATTCATTTATATAATCATTATTAAATGAAGATCATGTAGAACGAGTCGCATCACATCGTGGAGACGGTATTCCGTACGTACGCACGAGTGATGATATCGTTCCTATGATCGTGGAATTGTATTGGAGTATATATATATATATTATTTCAGTATCAATATTACTTCATAATAATCATATATAGTTACTCATTACACCATTATACCCATCCTTGTAAGGTTATGGTGGAAAATAGATTACACCACGGCGTGGAGACGGTATTCCGTACGTACGCACGCGCGGTGATTTCATTTTTCCGTAGGATGGATAGAAGGTTAATTAGGGTTGTTTCATATTTATAATAACATATCAGTATGTAAGTAATACTGATGTTATTACTGTATCATGAAACAACTAAAGAAGAAGAAGTTGAAGAAGAAAGAAATTGAAAAGATCGGTAATGGATATTACCTCTTCTTTGGAACGCCTCTTTGAATCCTCCACTTAAGGAACTAAGATTGGTCTTTGGAGAAGACCAGGACCTCTAGGATTATTCTAGGGAAGTGGAGAAGAGAAAATGGCAGGGGTTGGCCGAGCTTGAGTGCTCAAATTGGTGTGAGGAGGAGGGGAAGGAGGTGCCCTTTTATAAGGGAGGAGAGGGGCACCTTAGGAATATCTCAAAATATTATTTTATATTAAAGTCAAAATCGGTTTATAATGGTTCCAAAGGGTCTTATTTAGAAGCTAAAGTGGGGATGAGTCTAAATCCTATCAACCAATAGGATTTAGACAAGTTTAGGGTATTATTTTAACCTTATCAATTAGATTTAACTCTAAGTTAATTAATTTAACTTTTACCGTGTCTTTTTGTTTTCTTTCACTATATGGTTAATACACTTACTATAACATGCCAAACGAACCCCAAATTGTTTATTATTAATATATATATCCTTATCTAAGTCATTTGGCCGAACCTTAGATTTTTAGGAATAAAATAACAATTAATAATATAATATTTGATTTAAAAACTATTTTGTGTCAATTTTGACACTATTTGATATATGATTTTTGTGAAAGTCATAACAGAATTATATGTTCGAACCAAGTTGATTAAATCAACAATAATATATCATAGTAACCTAGAAAATTAGTGTAATTCATAAAAAGTCTTAAATTACATTTATTTTGGTATTTATATTATCAATTATGTCAATATTTCATTAATAAGATAATTACTGCATCATCTTTGTGTCATACATAAATTAAATTATTTGATGTCTAAAAATTACAAATAAAATACCATCATGTAGGAAATCGTTTTAGCTTTCTAATGAATATTTACAATCGAATTTATCTTATGTATAACCCCATATTAAAAATGATTTACTTATTAAACTTTGATTTTAACTATTTTAACCCTTCTTTAAATAAATTAATAATAAATGTCCTAATCTAATCCAAGTGGGCCTAAATGGTCATATTTTATTACTAAGTTTGTTTTTGGTCGAATTACACTTGTCCAATAGAATTAGTACATGTGTTAGGGTAATAGTAATATCATATTTACCCTTAGTTACCCTATTTACTATTAACCGCGGTAAAAAAAGTAAAAAGTTACTATTCACCAAAAAATTATTTTCATCTCATTGAACCACATTTTAGTCCTTGATATTAACCGTGTCTCTCGGATTTTCGAAATTCCATTCACAGAAGCGGTAAAATTAAGTTTTATGCAAAATTCAGTTTTTAACCTACCACTTAGTAGTTTCACTATTCATCAAAAATTGATGTTTTTCAGAACAATGCCAAAATTTCATCCCAAGCTATATTTCATATTCCGAATTCAAAAATGAAGTCTATTTTACCAAATTCATAACATAAAAGTTGCATTAATTAATTTTATAATTAAATCCCGCTGTTAAAACAAATAGCGTGTTTTTAAGAAACAATATCTATCAAAAGATTGACACTTGTTTATGTCTAGTTTAAATGTGAAATTACATCCAATGACCAACATTGTATTAAATTGTAAAAATATATTCTAAATATACTTTAAAACCACTCAAATTAATGATTTATCACTATTAATTATTTCGATTAAAAAAGTTGTTTTTAATTATAATTTAGTAATTTTCACTATTCATCAGAATATGAAAGTTATCCGAAAAGTACCAAAATTTCACCTTAGGCTAAATTCGATACTCCGAATCCAAAAATAAAGTTCATTTTGAAAAATAAGATTTACTGGATTTCAAAAAGTGGTTATTACTATTCATAACGGCTAGTTTTAATAATATTTTTATAGCATATCGTTGTTTAGTGAAACTCGGTATTGCGTACTACACACGCTATCGAGGAAGGTCGCGATTGCGTGTAATGCAAGACAAGTCAAGGATGTGTGTTGTGCAAGCTCCTTTTGGTGTAGCGTACAACACAAGACATTAATAAAATTAAAAAGAATATTTTTTTATAAAATCTTGGGCTGTTATAGTGGTCCACACCGGCCAGCTGCCTAGGGGCAGCAGTACCCCTTGCGCGCTGCTGGCGGAAGGCCGCCGCGGCACCAGCCGCGACGGTGGATCGGAACCCCCTTCGCGGGTTCCGGGAGGAACGGGCGGCGCTAGCTGGCGCCGCTGTTAAAGAAGACCCCCCCCCCCCCCCCGCTCCGCACTCAGCCAGCTGTCTGAGCCACGGCCAACCACATAGGTAGAGCTGCCTGCCGCGTGGTCTGGTCTACTGCCACACGGACTGGGCCACAGCTTCCGGGTTGGGCTTGGTCGGACCGGACCCAGACCCCCTCTTCGGACTACTTTTAGTTTTTCCCCCATAACTTGATCTACAGACCTCCAATCGATGTACCATCTGTTTCATAGGATTCCCTGGATCAATACATTCATTTAGGAATATCACAATCAAGGTTTGAGAAGTTTTGGTATATACCGGTTGGTTTAAACCTGAAACCAACCGGGCCCTCAGAGCGGAAATGCTTATAACTTATGGACCGGACGTCTGATTAACGTGTCGTAAACTACGTTGGATTCATTCTGATGAGATGGTTCTTTTGAAATACTCAACATAGGAATCGGATGAGGTTGGAGTATGGCCGGATTGGATTGTACCCGAAATTCAACCGGCCCCTTGAAACGGAAATGCCAATAACTCTCAGACCGGGCGTTCGATTGACGCACCATCTATCGCATTGGGTTTTTTATGATGATACGGAACTACAAGAAACATCAAATAAATACTTCATGATATTTGATATATCGACACTTGGCTCGAGGAGTGGACTCATCTTGAATCGAGGGTGCTATGTGCGGGAACCCTAGGGCTGGCTGCGACTGCGATAACCATTGTACCAGAATCCAACGTGGGTTCAACAGTGATGACTTCTATACTAGGATCCTACGTGGGTTCAACAGAAATGACTACTGTACCAGAATCCTATGTGGGTTCGATAGTGACGACTTCTATACTGGGATCCTATGTGGGTTCGACTGCAGTGACTTCTGTACCAGGATCCTACATGGGTTCGACAGCAATAACTGCTATACCAGAATCCTACGTGGGTTCGATAGTGACGACTTCTATTCTAGGATCCTATGTAGGTTTGATAGAGCTGATATTGTTCAAGGATCCTACATGGGATTGACAGAGGAGATGATTCAGAGGATATAACTAATCATCTCTACCCCTCTTCGTGAGTTGTTATCCTATGTGAGATGAGTCATGTCTTTCAATCATTATGAACATGGTGTTTGAATTCACTTCCTTTGTGGAATGGTTTGGGATTGGGCTCTAGAGTTGGATCCAGACTGTGATTGACAATATAGGTATATTTATGGACATATACCAAAGTAGGGTTGGTTGGTTGACACTTTGTGATTGTATCTTTCTTCTGTGGTTTATCCTTTGTGGATTTTGTGAGACATTGAGGGTCTCGGGGTTCCTACTGTGTATCGTTATACTCACCCTGACATGGGATATATCCTTACCTCAATGTGTTGGATGCAGAAGACAGACATTTCTTATCAAGGCAGAGTGTACGAGGACTAGACGGTACCCAGAGGTTGACCTCACGACGAGTCGATACCCGGAGGGGACGGACAGACATGGAGCACTGAAGAGGCTATTTGTACCTACCATTCAGGTAGGAACTGTGGTGGATGATCCATGAGCTACTAGGAACCTTAAATTTGTTTGACTTTTTAGTTTTACTTGTTTTCCCTTTCCTATAACATTACTATTGGGCTTGTATTTCTGGCCCTTGTACTTTCCACAACTTCTTCTGTATTCAGTTTTTACAAAGAGTTTTCTTCCACTTGATCTCTGGTTGTGTTTATTTGAAGTTATAAAGGCAATGCATTCACAGTTTAGGTATTTACGCCTTTGGTGATAGTCGCCAGCCCCTGGCCTATGGAAGGCGGCCTTGGGGTAGTTACGACACGGGCCCCGGCGGATGGGTCGTGACAAATTTGTATCAGAGGAGTCGGTTCTACTGCAGAACATGGAATCTGATTTTTTTAACGGCAATAGTGTTAAGTGTTTTGAGTATGGTTATTAGTTCCGGAAAACCAGTGTTGGTGCGGCGACTGACGTATCCATACACTAGGACTCTAACTTCTGATCTCTGACTCAGTTCACAAAAACAGTGATTATGTGTGTGTTTCCTTTGAAAAAAAATTTGTGATTACATTGTGTCAGCTCACCAGGTATACTACATTAACTATGGAACACCTATTTCTTTTCAGGATGACCCCACAAAGGCAGCTATCTAGGGTTCCAAGTTACGTACGAGATGGTATCCCACCGAGCGACGAGGATTCGGTGCAGGGCCCCATCACAGCAGAGGTACCAGTGGTACCACTACCTGTTGGTCCATAGATACCAAAAGCTCCAGCAGCAGAGAGTGCACGCCGCTTGAGTGAGTTGCACAAGTTCCAGTGACAGAGGCCACCCAGGTTCTTGGGCGAGACGGACCCACATGCAGCTGAGGATTTGATGAAGGCTGTTGTGATAGTTTTCATATTGGTAGGGACACCATCCGACCTCATGGTGATCCTTGTCGCGAGTCTCCTACAGGCAGTAGCAGGAAGATGGAAGAGCCTGATTCTCCAGGTCCATGATGAGGCATCACTACTCTGGACAGACTTCGAGAGCCTATTCTGGACAGAGTTTATACCAGCCACCCTTCGTGCGATGCGGATTCCAGAGTTACTTCATCTGCAGCAGGGCAGTATAACAGTATCTCAGTACTCAGAAAGTTTCACTGACCTCTCACGCTACTCTATAGATATGGTACGTGAACCATTATTCAGGGCCTGGACCTTTGAGCAGGGACTCCAGAATGAGATCAGGGCTTAGATGGTCTCCCTCAACATCCTGATGTAGATGGGGGTATTGGAGCAACCCCTCCTAGTGGAGAGTTTGCTTGCTGAATAGTCTCAAATAGCGAGACCCACCACTAGTCAACACGCACTGGAGTCTTCTACAGCTGCCAGTAGACAGATGACATAGGGGTGCAAGAGGACCAGACCCACAGGTGATCGACTGCATGACTGAGTTTCGGTTGTGCGGGGAACACGAGACAGAGCTAGACATACGAGGAGCAGGCGGTGCTATGCATGCGGCGGGCAGGGTCTCATGGCTCGAGACTGCCCGACCCACCCTACAAATGAGTAGAAGGCAGTAGAGGGACCTTCTAGAAAGAGGCGGAGGTTTGACCATGGTAGTACACTAGGAGCACGCAGACGTGCCAGAGGAGCTAGCCAAGCAGTAGGTGTTGGACGACGTTTTGAGTCCCTACCACCACCACCACCAGGAGGTCCACCCCGACCATGGGGAATGGGTGGAAAGGGGGAGCTCAGCTTCAGGTAGCTGAGGCCTATGACCATAGTGCTATGGGAGCAGGTGGACAGGAGTGGGACTAGTTCCAGACATAGAGTCCTTTGTACATGAATCTTCTAGCTTCGTTGATGTCGTTGTTTGTGGTTCCTTTGTGTCTTTATACTTTTTTATACAGTAATAAAAGACACTCTCCCTTGTGACGTTTCATTTCCTACCTTTTGTGTGGATAATACTAATAGACTCTAGATAAAACCATTGACTTGACCCTCACATTCGAGATTTCTACTAGAAGAGACCTAGTGACCACACATTGATGCTGACAGTGTGACTATACCCTAGGAGGCGAGAGTAATAGTTTGATCTCTTGTTAGTAGCGTTGAGGCCTTACGACGTCGTCCATGACATGAAATTGTACCGTTCATGTCAGTATAGACTATATTAGGCAATGGGTGTGGTTTATCTAGGGGATGAGACCAGATTTCTCTCTTCGGAAAAGGAGAAATCTTAGCAGCTCTTATAGGACGTAGGTGAATAAGGGTGTAGACGAGTTATTTTAAATTTTATAGTCTTACCTATAGTTCATTAGGTGAACGCTTTGCAGTCTACTCTGACCACCATAGTCTTGGATATATCTTCTATCAGAAGGACCTGAACCTGAGACAATAGCGATGACTTGAATTCTTCCAAGGCTATGACCTCGAGATAATCTTTATTCCTGGAAAAGGGAATGTTATAGCTGATTCTCTCAGTAGGATAACAGGCATTCAGCTTCTAGGAGAGGTGACGGAGTAGCTGGCTGCATTGCAGATATGAATAAGTCAAGTGAAGGCGGAGCATCAGGTACCAGCAGGCTTGGTTTATCCTTTAGAGGTTCTAAAGTGGGGGAGGGATGAGATGTCCATGGACTTCGTGATGGGTTTTCCACGTACATCCAGGGGACACGACTCAATTTGGGTGATCATCGACCGAATTACCAAGTCGGATAACTTCCTACTGACCAGATATGGTACGAGCTACCACAGAGGATGTGTAGGTCATCCAAGAGTGGTTGAAGACTACAGGATGAAGTATTATGCTGATAAGAGATGAAGACCACTGCAGTATGAGGATGGAGACTACGTCTTCCTATGGGTCTCGCCACGATAAGGTCTACAGAGATTTGTCCAAGGTGGAAAGTTATCTTCATGTTTTATTAGGCTGTTCTAGGTCCTCAGCAGAGTAGGGGAGGTGGCTTACTACCTGGCCCTTCCACCTTAGTTACATCGGGTGCATGACATCTTCCATGTATCTCAACTGAGGAGATACGTGCACTACCCGTCCCACATCATCGACCACAGGGAGCTGGACATCGATGAAGGGATGACATTTATAGAGGTTCCAGTGAAGATTGATGATCGACAAGATTGGGACCTACGTGGACAGTCTATTCCTCTGGTGCACATTCACAGGCAGAATAGCAACCTCTAAGAGAGAACATGGGAGCAAGAGGCTCATATGCGTGCATAGTACCCCCCATGTTTTGTTTCCCTAGTGTGTGTTGTAGTTTTACAGGGACGTAAATCCCTGAGGTGGGGGTAATGTAAAGACCCAGAAATTTCAAGGAATTTTTTTTTCATAAATTATTTGGAATTTTATGAGTCCACAGTTTCTGACGACGCTAGATTCCGAGTCCCGGTTTTCATGGAATCGATTTCTGAAGTTTTGTTCTGGTACGTTCTATAAACGTACGTGCGGGTTTTTCTATCTTTTGAACTGGTTCTCGGAATTCAAAACTGAGGACACTGATGAACTCGTAGTGCCATAATTCACATAAAGAGACCTCTATCGCAGTTGTGTTTTGTCAAGAGTGGAAGTTATAATTTGGGGTTTCTAAATAAAATAATAAAAATATGTTAGACATATTTTTATTTTAAAGGCGGTTAATTCCACCAAAGGGGGTTGGAGGTGGGGCCCACCCCCACATAACCTCCCATGGAAGGATATTGTGTGGCAGGGCCCCCACGAGCACCTAATCCTTTAAACTCCCTTGAACCCCCTTAAACTATTGGACTTCCCATTAAAGTGCCAACACACCCTTGTTTGTAATTATTTGTTACCTTTGAAATTCTTGCCAACTCCATGGAATTAATTATTTGAATCAACATAATTAATTATTTGAAGTGTTTGAATTATTTTGAATTCAATAATTCCAACATTAAAATGAGGAATGAGATTCTCTTATTTTGGTTGGAATAAACCTTGTGGAGAACTAAGGATAAATAGGGAGAGTCTTCTTCCCACGAAGAACACGAAGAATGTTCCTCGTTTCCAAAGAACGTGAAACAACATCTTCGTTCTTCCTCTTCCTCCGCGATAAGGGAGAATACGCTGCCCGCAAAGGATGCCACCTTCGATAATGACTTTTCCCTGACGTTGACCGAACAAGGTCCAACTTCTGCGACACCGTATTCCGTGGCTCATCAACGTGCAATGTCAAATACAAGGTTGGGAGGAATTGGGATTATTTATTTTATACCTTTGAGTTGTACCCTCATACTTAGGCGATTTTATGTTGGAAAATTTTTTAACCCTCTAACGTAGAGGGCACGGGCTAACGAACAAGTCCGTACAATCCTCCATTTCGTTCTTGATGTGCAGTTTGTTGGGAGATGGATGAACGGAAAGGAAACCATGATCTGAGGCCATCATTGTGAAAAGTAGGACCCAAGGAGGCCGTAGGAATATACGGGAGGCAAAATGGACCACTGGAACGATTTTGGTGGCCCGCGAAAGAGCGTTGTGGCGCGGGTGGCTGGCACGGAGGCGCCAGCGACCGGAGGCGGCGGTTGGCACCGACCGACCGCCTGGGGGAAGCATCACCCCTTGCACGCCACCGGAGGAAGGTTGTCGTGGCACCAGCGGTGGCGGTGGAGCAGAACCCTCTTCGTAGGTTCCGGGAGGAACGGGCGGTGCCAGCTGGCGCCGCCGTTACAAAAGACCCCCCCCCCCCCCCCGCTCCGCGCTCATCCAGCTGGCCGAGCCACGACCAGCTGCGTAGGATGGGCCGCCAGCCACACAGGCCAAGCCACAGCCATCGGGTTGGGCTGTGCCCTACTGGGCCAGACCCAGATCTGGGTTGGGTTGACCCGGTTCGGGTTAGGCCGGGTCGGATTGGGCCCAGACCCCACTCTTCGGACTACTTTTGGTTTTTCACCCACAGCTTGAGCTACGGACCTCTGATCGATGCAATGTCTATTGTGTAGGATTCCTTGGATCCAGATAGTCGTTTCAGTATATAACACTGAAGGTTGTCGGGATTTTTGTGTACGGCTGGTTTTGTTCGAACCCAAAACCAACCGAGCCATCGGAGCGGAAACACTTATAACTTAAGGATCGGACGCCCGATTCACATGTCGTCAACTACGTTGGATTCCTTCTGATTAGATGGTACTCTTGGAATACTCCACACAGGATTCATATGATGTTAGAGTATGGTTGTATTAGACTATACCGAAAATTCAACCGGCCACTTGGAACAGAAATGCCAATAACTCTCAAACCAGGCGTCTGATTGATGCGCCATCTATCGTGTTGGGTTCCTTATGATGAGACGGAACTATGGGATACATCAACTTAGGACTTCATGATAGTTGATGTATTGACACTGGGCTTGAGGAGCGGACCCTTACAGAATCGAGAGTGATGTGTGCGGGAACCCTAGGGATGGATGCGACTACGATAACCACTGTACCGGAATCCTACGTGGGATCGACAGGGATGACGTCTATACCATGATCCTACGTGGGTTCGACAGAAATGACTATTTTACCAGAATCATATGTGGGTTTGACAGTGACGACTTTTGTTCTGGGATCCTCTGTGGGTTTGACATCAGCGACTTCAGTACCAGGATCCTTCCTGGGTTCGACAGTGAGAATTACTATACCGGAATCCTATGTGGGTTCGACAGTGACGACTTATGGTCCAGGATCCTACGTGGGTTCGACAGAGCTGATATTGTTCCAAGATCCTATGTGGGTCCGACAGAGGATATGATTCAGAGGCTACATCTAATCTTCTCTACCCCTCTTCGTGTTTTGTATACCTATGTGAGTTGAGTCATGTATTTCAATCATTATCAACATGGTGTTTGACTTCACTTACATTGTGGAATAGTTTGTGCTTGGGATCGATAGTTGGAGTCGGACTGTGATTGAAAACTTAGGTATATGTATGTGCATATACCTAAGTAGGTTTGGTTGGTTGATACTTCTTGATTGTATATTCCTTCTGTGGTTTATCCTTAATTGATTTTGTGAAACCTTAAGGGTCTCTGGGTTCCTACTGAGTGTCATTATACTCACCCCTGCACAGGCTATGTCCACACCTTGTTGTGTTGGATGCAGACGACAGACAGCGTTGACCGAGACAGAGTGTATGAGGACTGGACGGTACCCGGAGGTGGACCTCACGACGAGTCGATACCCGGAGGAGACAGACAGACGTGGAGCACTGAGGAGGCTATTTGTACCTACCCTTCAGGTAGGAACTCTAGTGTATGATCCATGATTTTCTAGTCACCTTCCATCTTTTTGACTTCTTAGATGTACCTGTTTGTTTTTTCCTTGTACTTTAATATTGGGCTTGTATTTCTGGCCCTTGTACTATCCATCACTTCTTTTGTATTCATTTTTTACTTTGAGTTTTATTTCTCTTGTTCTCTAGTTGTGTTTTTTTGTAGTTATAAAGTCAATTCCTTCTGAGTATAGGGATTTACTCCTTTGGTGCTAGTCGCCAGCCCCTGGCCTATGGAAGGTAGGCTTGGGGTAGTTAAAACATTGGCCCTGGGGGATGGGTCGTGAAAAATTGGTATCAGAGGAGTAGGTTCTACCACAGAACATGGACTCTGATTCTTTTAACAGTAATAGTGTTAAGTGTTTTGAGTGTGGTTATCAGTTCAGGGAAACCGGTGTTGGTGCAGTGGCTGACGTATCCATACACTAGGACTCTAACTTCTGATCTCTGACTCAGTGCACAAAAACAGTGATTGCATGTGTGTTTCCTTTAAAAAAGTTTTCTTTGTGATTAATTTGTGTCAGCTCACCATGTATACTACTTTAATCATGGCGCACCTGTTTCTTTCCAGGATGACCCCACGAAGGCGGCTAGCTAGGGTTCTGAGTTACGTGCTACATGGTAGCCCACCGAGAAACGAGGCTTCGGTGCAGGGACCCATCATAGCGGAGGCACCAGTGGTACCACTACCTGCTGGGCCACTGATAACACCAGCTCCAGCAGTAGAGAATGCACTTTTTCTTGTGTGTGTTGCATGAGTTCCAGCGATAGAGGCTGCCCAGGTTCTGGGGAGAGATGGACCCAAAGGCAGTTGAGGATTGGATGGAGGATGCTGTGAGAGTTTTCATATTGGTAGGGACACCAGCCGACCTCATTGTGATCCTTGTCACGAGTCTCCTGCAGGAAGCTGTAGGGAGATGGTGGAACCTGATGCTCCAGGTTCATGACGAGGCATCACTACTCTAGACAGACTTTGAGAGCCTATTCTGGGCAGAGTTTGTACCAGAAACCCTTCATGCAGTGTGAATTCAGGAGTTACTTCATCTACAGTAGGGCAGCATAACAGTAGCTTAGTACTCAGCGAGGTTCACTGACCTCTTGCGCTACTCTACAGATATGGTACATGAACCATTCTTCAGGTCCCGGAACTTTGAGCAGGTACTGAGGCATGAGATAAAGGCTTTGATGATCTCCCTCAACATCCCTACGTAGACGGGGGTATTGGAGCGTGCCCTGCTAGTGGAGAGTTTCCTTGCTGAACAGTCTCTAGCAGCGAGACCCACCACTAGTCGAAACACACCAGAGTATTCTGAAGCAGGAAGTAGACAGATGACGCAGGGGTATAAGAGGACCAGACCCATTGGTGATTGACTTCATGACTCAGGTTTGGTTGTGAATGGCACACGAGACAGAGATAGCCATACGAGGAGCAAGCAGTGCTATGCATATATAGGGCAGGGTCACATGGCTCGAGACTACCCGACCCGCCCTGTGGATGAGTATCAGGTAGTAGAGGTACCATCTAGTCAGAGGCATAGCTTCGATCATGGTGGTCCGCCGTGAGCAGAAAGATGTGGTAGAGGAGGTGGCCAAGCAGTAGGTGGTGGACGATGTTTTGAGGCCCTACCACCACCACCACTATGAGGTCCACCCCAACCGTATGGAACGGGTGGATAGGGGAGAGCTCATCTTCAGGTAGCTGAGGCCTATGACCATAGTGCTCTGGGAGCAGGTGGACAGGAGCAGGACCAGTTCCAGGCGTAGATTACTTTGTACATAAAGCTTCTACCTTCATTGATGTCATTGTTTGTGGTTTCATTGTGTCTTTGTACTTTTAACTACAGTAATAAAAGACACTTGTCCTTGTGTAATTTGATTTCCTACCTTTTGTGTGGATAATACTAATAGATTTCAGATAAAACCATTGACTTGACCCTCACATTAGATATTTCTACTTGAAGAGACCCAGTGACTACACACTGATGCCAATAGTGTGACTCTACCCTTGGAGGTGAGAGTAATAGTTAGATATCTTGGTAGTAGCGTCGAGGCCTTACAACATCATCTGTGACATGAATTAGTACAGTTCATGTCAGGATAGACTATATTAGGCAATGGGTGTGGTTCATCCAGGGGATGAGACCATATTTCTCTTTTCAGCAAAGGATAAATCTTACCATCTCTTGTAGGACGTAGGCGAAGAAGGGTGTAGACGAGTTCTTTTAAATTGGCTAGTCTCGCCTATAGTTTTTTGGGGAACACTTTGCAGTCTACTCTGACCACCAGAGTCTCAGGTATATCTTCTCTCAGAAGGACATGAACCTGAGACAATGACGATGACTTGAATTACTCCAAGACTATGACCTCGAGATAATCTATACTCCTAGAAAGGGGAACATTGTAGTCGATTCTCTCAGTAGGAGAATGGGAATTCAACTGCTAGGAGAGGGGAAGGAGTATCTGGCCACATTGCAGATATGAAGAAGGAAAGTGAAGGTAGAGCATCAGGTACCTGCAGGCTTGGTTCGGCCTTTAGAGGATCCAAAGTGGAGGAGGGATGAAACATCCATGGACTTTGTGACGGGTTTTCCACATACTTCCAGGGGACATGACTCGATTTGGGTGATATTAGACCGACTTACCAAGTCGGCTAACTTCCTACTGACCATAGATGGTACGAGCTACCAAAGCAGAGGTGCAGGTCATCCAGGAGTGGATAAAGACTGCAGGCAGAAGTCCTATGCTGATAGGAGATGGAGACCGCTGGAGTTCGAGGATGGAAACCAAGTCTTCATATGGGTCTCACCACGATGAGGTTTATGAAGATTTGGCCGAGGCAGCAAGTTATATTCAGGTTTTATCAGGTCGTTCCAGGTCCTCAGCAGAGTAGGAGAGGTGGCTTACCGTCTGGCCCTTCCACCTCAGTTGCATCGGATGCACGACGTCTTCCACATATCTTAGATGAGGAGATATGTGCACAACCCATCCCACATCATCAACCACGGGGAGATGGACATCAATGAAGGGATGACATTTATGGAGGTTCCAGTGGAGATTGAGGATCTACAGGAGGGAGTCTTTCATGGGCAGTCGATTCCTCTGGTTCACATTCGTTGGCAGCACGGGAACCTTCAAGAGAGAACATGGGAGCAGGAGGCTCAGATGCATGCTTAGTACCCCCCTTTTTTCCCTGGTGTGTGTTTTAGCTTTACAGAGATGTAAATCCCTGAGTTGGGGGAAATTTAAAGACCAGAAAATTTCAAGGAATTTTGTTTTCTTAAATTCTTTGGAATTTTATGAGTCCGTAGTTTCTGACGATGCCTAATTCTGAAGCCTGGTGTGCTCAGAATCGATTTATGAAGTTTTGTTCAGGTTCGTTCAGTAAATGTACGTGCAGGTATTTCTATATTTTGAACTGGTGCTTGGAATTGAAAACTGAGGACACCGATGAACTCGTAGTGCTGGCATTCACTTGAGGAGACCTCTACTGCAGTTGCGTTTGGTTGAGAGCAGATGTTATAATTTGGGGTTTCTAAAAAAATAATATAAATATGTGAGAAATATTTTTATTTTAAAGGTGGTTAATTCCACCAAAGGGGAGTTGGAGGTGGGGCCCACCCCCACATAACCTCTCATGGGAGGATATTGTGTGGCGGGGCCCACCCCATCACCTAATCCTTTAAAATCCCTTGAACACCCTTAAACTATTGGACTTCCCATTAAAGTGCCAACACACCCATGTTTTTAATTCTTTATGACCTTTGAAATTCTTTCCAACTCTATAAAATTAATTAAGTGAAACAACATAATTATTTATTTCAAGTGTTTGAATTATTTTGAATTCACTTATGCCAACTTTAAAATGAGGAATGTGATTCTCTTATTTTGGTTGGAATAAACCTTGTGGAGAACTAAGGAGAAATATGGAGAGTCTTCTCTCCACGATGAACATGAATAACGTTCCTCATTTTTGAAAAACATGGAACAACATCTTCTTTCTTCATCTTCCACCACGATAAGGGAGAAGACGCCGCCCGAAAAGGATTCCACCTATGACAATGACTTTTCCCCGACATTGATGGAATAACGTCCATCTTCCACGACACCGTAATCTATGGCTCGTCAACGTGGAACGTCAAATACAAGGTAGGGAGGAATTAGGAGTATTTAATTTATACATATGAATTGTACCCTCATACTTGCGTGATGTTATATTGGATAATTTTTTGAGCCTCTAACACGGAGGGTACAGGATAACGAACAAGTCCGGACCCTCCACCATTTCATTCTTGATGTGCGGTCTGTTGGGCGATGGATGAATGGAAGGGAAACCTTGATTTGAGGTCGTCGCAGTGAAGAGAAAGGCTTGACGAGGATGTAGGTGCAGACAAGAGGAAAAAAGGACCACTAGAATGATTCTGTTGGCCCGCGGAAGAGTGTGGAGGCACGAGTTGTCGGCGCGGCGGCGCCGACGACCAGAGGCGGTGGTCGGCACCGGTCGGTCGCCTAGGGGTAGCGGCACCCCTCGTGTGCCGCTGGCGGAAGTCCGCCGCGTAACCAGCCACGATGGTGGAGCAGAACCCACTTTGCAGGTTCCTGGAGGAATGGGCAGCGCCAGCTGGCACTGCCATTATAGAAGACCCCCCACCCCCCGCTCCGCGCTTGGCCAACTGGTCGAGCCGCGGCCAGTCGCGCCGGCCAGGTTGCCTGCCGCGTGGGCAAGGCCGCCTGCCGCTCGGGTTGGGCTGCCTTTGTGCGGGCCGGCCCACAGCTTCCAATCCAGGCCATGCCCTACCGGTCCAGACCCGGATCTGGGTCGGGTCGACCCAGTTCAGGTGGGGCCAGGTTGGACTAGACCCAGACCCCCCTCTTCGAACTACTTTTGGTTATTTGCCCATAACATGAGCTACAGACCTCCGATCGATGCACCGTCAATTGTGTAGGATTCCTTGGATTGAGAAAGTCATTTCGGTATATCACGCGCATGGTTTTGGTGATGTTTGTGTATGTCCAAGTTGGTTCGAACCTGAAACCAACCGGGTCCTCGGAGCGGAAATGCTTATAACTTAAGGACTGGATGTCCGATTGATGTGTCGTCAACTATGTTGGATTCCTTCTGATGAGACGGTTTTTTTGGCATACTCCACATAGGATTCAGATGAGGTTGGAGTATGGATGGATTGGATTGTATCTGAAATCCAACTGGACCCTTGGAATAGAAATGTCAATAACTCTCAGACCGGGCGTCCGGTTGACGCACCATCTATCGCATTGGGTTCATTATGATGAGACAGAACTACAGGATACATCAACTCAGGAAATTGTGATAATTGATGTATCGACACATTGATTGAGGAGAGGACCCTTCTAGAATCGAGTGTGCTGTGTGCGGGAACCCTAGGGCTGGCTGCGACTACGATAACCAATGTACTGGAATCCTACATGGGTATGAAAGTGATGAATTGTGTACCAGGATCCTACATGGGTTCGACAGAAATGAATACTATAACAGAATCCTACATGGGATTGACAGTGACGACTTCTATACCAATATCCTCCAAGGTTTCGATATCAGTGACTTATGTACCAGGATCCTACGTGGGTTCAACAACGATAACTAATGTACCGGAATCCTACGTGGGTTCGACAGTGATGACTTCTACACCAGGATTCTATGAGGGTTCGATAGAGCTTATATTGTTCCAGGATCCTATGTGGGTTCGACAGAGGAGATGATTCAGAGGCTACATCTAATCATCTTTATCCCTCTTCATGAGTTATATACCTGTGTGAGTTGATTCATGTTTTTCAATCATTATCAACGTGGTGTTTGACTTGAATTCCATTGTGGATTGGTTTGTTCTTGGGCTCGAGAGTTGGAGTCAGACTATGATTGACAACATAGGTATATGTATGGGCATATACCTAAGTAGTGTTGGTTGGTTGATACTTCGTGATTATATATTTCTCTTGTGGTTTATCATTTGTGGATTTTGTGAGACCTTGAGGGTCTCGGGATTCCTACTGAGTATCATTATACTCACCCCTACACTGGATATGCCCACACCTCGGTGTGTTGGATGCAGATGATAGATAGCACTGACCGAGGTGGAGTGTACGAGGACTGGACGGTACCCGGAGGTGGACCTCATGACGAGTCGATGCCCGGAGGATATGTATGGATGTGGAGAACTAAGGAGGCTATCTGTACCTACCCTTTAGGTAGGAACTATGGTGGAAGATCCAAGAGCTTCTAGGAACCTTCCAGCTATTTGAATTTTTAGTTGTACCTATTTGTCCTTTCCTTGTAATTTACTATTGGGCTTGTATTTTTTTCCCTTGTACTTTCCAGCACTTCTTCTGTATTCAGTTTTTACTTAGAGTTTGCTTCCGCTTGTTCTCTAGTTGTGTTTACTTTCAGTTATAAGGGAAATTCCTTCCCTATTTAGGGATTTATGCCTTTTGTTCTAGTCACCATCCCCTAGCCTATGGAAGGTGGGCTTGTGGTAGTTACGACACGGGCCCCGGGGGATGACTCGTGACATCATTGAGCTGTTGAACTAGTGATTTTTGAAATTATTTGGGAGTACATAGAACATGTGGTGTTTATTGTAGATTTTCCTTTGGGATATCTAGTTTACTTGAAAGGATTACATAGGAATAATGGCATTTGGTTCCATTTATTGTATAAGGATTGTTGTCATGAGATGTAATTTGATATGTACTTAGTTGGAAGGTCAAGGGATCTTCCAATATGGAAGACCATAGATGTATTTTTCCACACTGATAATAGCCAAGGTAGGTAAATGCTCACTCAGTGCTGGTAGAGCATGATTGGATCGGGTTATAGGTTATGGATTGATTGTTTTTTAGTTCCATTTTTTTTCATACAGTGGTGTATGTATAGATGTAATATTGGGATATCATTGGCAGTAGCCTACAAAGTTTATACTCAAAATTTTCATGTAACCTTTGGTGTGGGTGCATATTTTTATGGCATTGATTATAGGAAAGGGAAAATGATCATTGTTATGATCATAAAAGAAAGATGCATAAGAGGGTTCATGAGCTTGATGGTGTGGTTTGGGCTGATTGGCCAGGTGGTTACTCAATAATGGGTTGGTGATATTTTTTATTATTTTGTTTTTATAAATATATGATCAGCCCATGGGTGATCATACTTACACTATAAGACTTTCATGACATGTATATATTATCTAGTTATTTAAATGTGAATTTTTTATTATTATTTACTTTTTTTAAATTGATTTTTGTGTTTCGTAATTTGCGTTTGTGGTGTTATTATTATTACTACTATCACCATAGGGTATAGTGTCCCCACTATCACCCAATGGACCCTCATTTCTAGTCAACAACCTTTAGTGTATAGGGAGGCATGCCTAAATTCTAGTGTCTCTTTATTCTAGTTACTGATTATAGTAAACTGGGATGGTGATATCACAAAGTGGTATCAGAGTTGTTTGTGTTACAAAGTAGCATTGAATAGTTTAGATATTACATGGTATTATCTAAGCAGGTTGATTGAAAAGTGGAAACCACATTCATTTATTTCAACTTGGTGCTAAATTTGGGTTATTAAAGGGTAAATTTTTATTTAGTTTATCGTACACTGATTTTCTTGGAATGTATCATAGGTTGGGATGATTTGTATTTCATGTGTCCAGATAACACCCATAGGAACTGAAGTCCACGTTGCCAGGGAAGGTAAGTTTTTTTTTCTATTCATGACTACATTTGAGTTATTTGATTTTAATCAATTGGTATTTAATTTTATTAAATTTTTTGGACTCTTTTAATGAGAGAGAAGAGGGGGTACACATTCATCATGATATGAACTTAGGACTCACTTGAAATATGTGTGTGTTTGTGATTGTTACTTGGAACATATCATAAATTAAAGGGGTTATTTTTTTAATGTTTCAATAGTAATCTAAAATTAATTTTCCTATATATTATCTTGGGATTATTATACTAAGATGACCTAGGGAAAATTAGTCATTCTAAAAATAAAAAGGGGTTGGGATGTTTAAAGTGTCATTAACAACTTATAAATTATTTTCCTATGTAGCTTCTTGGAGGAATTTTACTCATCCAGTCTAGGTATATGATTTATAATGTAATGATTATATGTTCCTACCAATATATAGTGTATGTGGTGTTTGAATATAATAAGAGTAGGAAAGGGGCATGAGGTCAGATGACATGTGACATGGGTGTGGTAGGGAAGTGTAACGGTAGTGAGATGTGGTGCATGTTATAACTATCCCTGTTTGAAATATTTGGATTTCCATATTTGTATTGACTCTTAGTGTGATTCCACCAAGAAGGCCTTTTTTGGAGCATTAATATGGTGGGGATGTGGTTCCACCATGGCATGCATAGGATGAGTCCCCTAAGGGTGGAGGTGACCATGAGCTACATATGGAGAAATCAAGGTAGGCATGACATCCTTAGTGGGTAGAGAAGTTTGGGAAATAATGATAAGAAGTGTTTGTGTCCTGATTGGATTAATAGATTAGGGACATCTTGGTGTTGGTTATTTAGAGCATTGACCAAGGAGCTTAGGTAGATGAGTTGTCTATGGAATATCTGATGTGGGATTTCTAGCTGTGGCACCCTCAGTTATTCTCACGAGAGGGTGGCCACAGGTGTAATGGAATGAGAGAGATTTTGTGCAGAAAATTTCTTATCAAAATGAGACACCCACAAGGAATAGATTGAATTTTTCCACAAATATACTCAGGTGACCAGTGAAGAGCTAGTGGGATATACAGGTATGGGTAGGAAGGCACGAGTGGGGCTATTGTGGAAGGACATAAAGGCTATGTTCTTTGAGTACATTTTCCTTAATACATTGTGAGTGGATCGATATCATGATTTCATTAATTTGTAGTAGGGAGATACCATGGTTATGGATTATTATGGGAGGTTCATAGACTTGTGTCATTTTTCATAGAATATGGATGTAGATGATAATTCATAAAATTTTAAGGATGTCTTGCAACATGCAATAATGGTGTATGTAAATATATTCAAGTTGATCTCATTCTTAGAGGTAGTAAACTAGGTTCTTATAGCTGAGTGAAACTAAATTGATGGGACTATACCGAACTGAACATTGATGTTTGCTGAGAATGGTGGTGGATCTCTAGGTATCCAGAAGCAAGGCCATGAGGAGTCCCAGCATGGTAGTCAAAGCAGATACTCAAGGATACAAAAATGAAGTGGATCGTCAATGATGTGTTTTTAGTGTAAGGGAATTGCACACATTTGTGATCTATGAAATTATTCACCAAACTAATATATGTCATGTGGAATAATTGGGAATCCGGTGAGGTTTTTTCAAAAGAACTCATAGATAGATGGATGTCATATTTTTAGTCAAACTCGGGCGCATGATGTATGATTGGGACCAGGACTAGGATTTTGTATTTGGGATTCATCCACACATAGAGGAAATGACATGGAGAGAGATACTCAATAGTGGGGGTAGTGGATAGTGGATATAATACCTATTTAGGGATTGATTGCATTAGGTATTCCAGATTCAATCCAATTTCATGTTTTCAAGCATACATACATGGACCAAGGTTGAGAGCTGATGGTATTTAGTGGTATGTTGTGAGTATATGAATATGGTTTTTGTGATTTGTATAATGGATATAGATGCCTGATGTTCTGTGTGGTAAGTGAATTAACGGAATGTTCGTTAATATGTGGGCATCAAGGGAAATTCTATGTTTATGTGGGAATCAGGAGAGATGGATGATTTATGTGGGTATCGAGGGAGATGCAGGGATTGAGTGGGAATAAGGAGAAATATGGATTTTTTTGTGATCATTTAGAGAGTGATGTGGTATTTTATGGGTTCTATGTATGATGTGGTTATGAAATGAGTATTAGATGGGATGTGGGATATGATGGTGCATTATTGTTAGAATTTTGGGGTGTTGGGATGATTATTGGTGAGGTAACATTATGATGTTAATAAATTAGGTCAGGATGTGATTAGAAAGGCAATTCCTGTGTTAGAGAGTTCCAATAGAAGGAATCATTTCATTGTATTATGAAATTGAGTTAGTCCATGATATTTGGAATGAGACCAATGTGTTTAGTATCACCCAGTGTTTGGTAAACTGTATATTGGGATGCTCTGGATATATGAAGGTTGTGTTGGTCTGTGGTTGATATAGCTCATGGTTGAGCTATTATATGTTGGGGAGAATATAAATCCCTGACCATTTTTTAATTAATGAAACCATCATATTTTCACTAAACATGTGTACTTTAATTAGTAATAATGGTTCGAGGGTCAATAGTGGCCCAATAACTCCTTCAAGAATATCGGTTGGTCCTATAGTTAACAAAGTATATGCTTGAGCCATTTATGGTGTGAAATCTTGCTTAATGCTGTGAAATTTGCGGACAGATGAGAAGAGGCCCCTTCCCTGAAAAATCATCATGTGAACCTTTCAGTCACAAGATGAATTCATCCTGTAAGGTTATTTTAGTCATAAGTAATTATTATTGTGGGGGGTTAAAATTACGCAGTGGATTCCTTTACCTATAATATGTATCATTCTTCACTCCCCTTGGTTTTCTTATCCCCCTGAGAGGGTATCTCCCATATTACTCTTGAAAATTTCACATCATCAAGAGAATGAGGTTTCCTAGGGAATGGATAATGTTCTATAAGTTCCTGTTCTTATATTATTTCACTACCTATTGATTTCACTCCATTAATGGTCATTTGTTTCTATTTTAAAGGATTTTATCTACTTTTCTGATTCACACAATTTGAGCTCAAATAAATGGTTGGTATTTTTTGAGTGTGAATCTTCAAGAATAATATTTATTGTGATAATATTCTTCTAAATTTATACATGTGTTATATGATGTGTGGTAAATGGGTGTGTGAGGGTTGGTCTGGGTAAGACTGCGTAAGTTGTTATTTGAGTAATTGTGGTTCCTAGAATACACCATATAGTAGTCTCATGTGTCAAATGGTATAATTGAGCATAGTATTGAATGGAATGTGTGATATGGATTTATATGGTTATTTATGTATGATCATACTAGTTATAGAAATTCTTTTAATGATTTTATGGTTGAGTTTGTTTTGTGTGAACTTTTTGAGCATAATCCAAGTGATTGGGGGGGATTTTGATCATCACAAGTTGGGAAAAATGGATATTTGGGATGATGTCTATGGTGTTGAATATTTCCATATTTGGGAAACATAGTTTGTAGGCGGTGATAGAGGTTCACTGGTGGGGTGTCCTATGGTTCTTTTCATTCTTGTCATTTTTGTTGGTTGATGGATACATTGGGGTCGTGTGATCAAAGGATAGAACCCATGAGGTCGTTTTGACTACTCATGCAAGAGGAGGATTTACAAGATCAAGAGACATAAGGGATATTTTTTACCAATGGTAAGGAGTAGGTTATCATCAGATAAGACCATAGTTGGTAGACGTAGATACTATCATTTGGAAGCATGAGGCTCATGGTTTATGTTGGGGCCATTGGGTTGGGATAATGGGAGGATGGGTATCATCTTACCTTAGGGTCATCGGGCTTCTAAGTTGGAAGTAGGTGATAGGAGGTGGTATTCCATGGAACTTATGATAAATAAAAACCTGATATTTTTTTATATATTTCTTCTTAAATATATTTTATTTTTTAGATAGCTTTCTTTACACAAAACCTCAAACTTGAACAAATCGTGATATATTATCTATAACATAGTCATTGGATTAATGGGTATGAATAGGGATAACCATATTAAAAAATATAAGTATAATGTTTTTCCTTAATATAAATGTATTAATTTATTTTTAGTAACTAATCACTCGATTTTAGTAAAATCATTTAATGGTAAAAGTCACATTTTTTGAAGAATTTGATTTTTATAAAAAGTTATACATTTTTCATATGAATAAATATATTGATCACTAATAAAAAATTTATTTTAATTAAATTTTATGACAATTTATTTTCATAACTGAATAATAATTCATAAATTAATTACCAATTGATTATAAATGAAGATAATGTCATTTTAATGTAAAAATATACATTTTTCATAAAACTATTTTTCTGTGTGCAATATGTTTTTATCATAATAAATTAATTGAATAACTATTTTAAATGATATTAATGAAAATTTTAGATTATATATTAAATAAAATATTTTATCATTCATCTAATGGTTTTACTAGTTAAGGAATAAGAATAAATTCCATTTTATACTTAAAAATGTATTTTTCTGAAAAAAGTTTTTATTTTGTTTTACATGATTATTTTAAAACAAAATTCTACCACTTATAGTAATTGAATTTTATAAATGGTTTCTATATTTGTAATCATAATTTAAAATTTTTTTAATGATTATACCTTTATTTTTTATCATTATGAATAATGACCAAGGTAAAAGTATATTGTTCCGGTAAAGGTTAAAAGGGTTAATTAGGGGTTAAACTAAAAAAGAAGGGTTATAATAACCTAAAACCATGTATAAATCTTATTGGTTGATTTTATTTCAATTATATATCCTACCATATTCTAAATTAATTCACTTTTTATCCAATTTCCCCTGATAGTGACTTTATTAAATTAAATTATTCTTAATAATTAAAACGGTGTCACTCCCCTCAATTATAAAAGGGCTGCACAAATCGTCTCTAATCAAAACCATGTTAGCCATTTATCTCAATAAAAACCTAAAATTATATGTTATAAAATTATATATAAATTTTACAGATATTCTTCCATTCTTAAAAGACCATACCAATGGTATTTAAGAGAATATTCAAATGAGGTTTCTTAAAGAATAGGTATAAGTTCTTGCTGATCTTTTTCATGTTTCTTTATTATTCCTCCACCTATAAATATTATATAACTATATAAAAATTATTACATAATTATATTTACTATAATTAAAAAATTCCAATTAACATTGAAACCATTTTTTATATCTAATGGAAAATAAAAACATCGCTCATGTGTACGTACAGATTATCATCTCCATGAAGTGATGTCTTCCACTTTTCATCATTTTCTCTCTTGGATGGTTATATAAATAAATTTAATAGATATATAAGATTTATATAAAAAAATTATTATTATATAACAATAATATATTATCTACCTTCTTACCCTTCCATCTATTGAGAAACGATAATATTGCTCGTGCAAACATGTGGACTACCACCACCACAAAGAGATGTGATTCGTTTTTCATTTTAATTTTACATGGATGATAATAAGATTAGATTTAATGAATATATAAGAAATTTATAATATAATAATGTTTCAATAAATTTGAATTATTATTTACCTTTTTCCTTCAAAAATTGTAACCATCACTCATGCGTATGTATGGACTACCATCACCATGAAGTGATATAAGTCAATTTTCACCATATAATTTAAAGAATGGTTAAAAAAAAGTCTTAACATTTAATAAATATGATATTAATTAATTTTTTGAGACTCTATTGTTGATTAAACCATGTCCATGTTGTAAAAACCAGAATTATCAAATCAAAACATGCTTGGAAAATGGACTAGTTTTCACTCCAAAAAAGGTTTTGATGAATAATCGTTAATAAAAAGGGTAATTAGAAATTATAAGGGAATGATATAAAGTAATATATATCTCTATTTTTGTGTGTCTAAATATAGTTTTATTGTATATATATAAGAAATCAATATTTAGTCTATAGGATTTCTGAATACACACAAATCAGGATGAGACTTGAGGTCAGGGATTTATGTTACAATCTCATTTATGATTAGGATTGTCTATGTTAAATTTATATTGAGGTAAATTATATGAAAATTATCCTTTAAACCCCATATATTTTCATCTCTTATGGTTGTTTATATGGTTTTCATGTTTTCCTTCCATTATCCTCTCTTAGGTTAATAAAATGATTGATAAAATAATTATAAAAATTTAATTTTATTTCCTCTTTGGTCGATGTACCTTTTATTCCATGTACATGTTCATTAAAATGATTTAAAGATTTTTATTTTATAGGATAAAATAATTATTTAAAGACTTTTTTAACTATATTTTAATTTCTTTCCATAATTTTAAAATGAATATTCTTTTATTTTCCCAAATTAGGTATTTTTTTATATTTTACAAAGGAAATGTGAAATGAATCTTTGTATTAACAATTACAACATTAATTAATTATCCCATCATCATAATTATTATTTTATTTGAATATTTTTTTACATGGTTATTTTTAATAAAATTATTTTTTTATTAATTTGAATATTTTTAGTTTTAAAAATACTAAAGAAAAATTATATTTTCCTTATTTTCAACTAACTCATTATATGCTTTCTTGAAGGTATTTTTTCATATATATCAACATCCTTTGATTTTTCTCATGATTTATTATGGATATTGTCCAATGATAAAATCCATGTTATTTATTTGTATTTCTTATGATTATGTGAAGATTAAATTTTTATAAAACTCATTTTTCTTATGGGTTATGTTGTGATGAATTGATAAATGTTTTTATGATCTTATGGTACACATATGTAGGCTTGTCATTATATTATGGGCGATTCCTTTAAATCCCTATGTTGAATTGGGTAATGTGATATAGATATCAAATAAGGTTATAATGATAATCATGGGCACTATTTTTAATGTTTTTGTTCACATTTTTATGTGTGGGTACGATTTCTACTATCTATGCTCATAAGATTATGCATGGACATGATTATGAATAGATATGTTCACAATATTATGATTTCTTATTCTAATGATTCCATGTGAATATGTTATGACTCTAAAATGGTGATTTTATCTTTGAAATCATTATTAGTCATGCTTATGGATATGGCATGATTTGGGAGTTTATTATCTAATATTTTCTAGGTTTGAATCTTATACATTCATAATATGCACTTAATTATGTTATCATGACCTTATGATCATCTTATACTCACTTATGATTGATACCACCCATATTTATCCTTTCTAGGACTCTAATATCACCCTTTATTATGTTTTACTTCCCTAGGTTTTGATAAAAGGTTCTAACTATGATATGTATTTATTGGTACTAATATAAAGAATCATTATGGTAGAATTTAAATATTATTAATAAATATTTTGATTATGTATCCATTATCCAAGACACTAGAATGTTATGATTCTAGGTCATGCATAATTTTGATATGTATTGAATAATCATTTGAAAGGATATAATATCTATGTATGTTATTCTCAAGTTTTCTTGGTTGTTATGAGGGTTGGTTTAAGTTATTTTGGATATCATAATTAGAAAAAAATGGTGAAAATTCTGGGGATAATTCAAAGTATTGGATAAAATAATAATGTTTTTTTAATATCGATATGGTGTGTTTTTATATCAATGAAATCCATATTTGGATATAAATAAGTGAATTATGGATGTGGAATAAATGTACCTCAAGGTGAAAACTCTAAAAATGTTAGTTGGGTATTAACCAAATCCTCACCTGGTGGATGGAAAAGAGTCTTAACTACATATTTGTTTTTCCACTATTGAGGGATATAATTTGGTTAATTCATGTTCTCTTTTTAATCCATTATGAAGAATGAGAATATGGAATCTAAGAAAACTTATGATAATATATAGATATATGGGAGAAATTTATTGTTTCATTGGTTGAAATAAGGTGTCATAATTTATGACATCAAAAGAATGATTTTCATTAACATATGATTGATTACTCTAATTATTGATATTTAATTCTCACCATCAGTTTTTCATTTTATATGAAGGGTCAAACTAAAAGGAATCAGGTGAACAATAAATGTGATAGGTAATGAAATTACCATCTTCATAAGCAACCATATGAATTGGGATTTGTAATGTGAAACCTTATGATTATTCCTAACAAGTTTTCATGATATATGATTAACAAATTCAATTTGGATGAGTTCCTAATACACTTAATAAGAGAAAAATATATTTTTGTGGTAGTTTATTTGATCAATACCTTAGAATAAACAAGATTCATTTTCTTACATATCAATAATGTTAGTAGAAGAACCCATGGAAATGTATTAATGGATTGAGAAGATGTTTTATGTGTAGAAAATAAGGGCATAAAGAAACTAATTGTAGAGGAATAATGAATAATTCAATAAAGGTAATTGAATTTCATCTTAAGTTGAGACTAATAGTTAAATGTATTATGTATGGGGAACATGGACTTTATCCTAGTCAATACCCTAATTCAAGGACTAACTCCTTAGACAAGGAGGTTTTATACTATGATAATCACTAAAGTGGATCATGATGGTTAAGGAACACTTATCCTCCACCCTAGAGTTGGTTATCTAATGTTTATGTTCAAAATAATTTTCCCTATTAAAATGTTATTATTCATCCTTTAGTGTAATATTATGAAATTTTATTCATTGGTTAAATTTATTTATATAGATCTCATATCATTTTCAAAGTATGGGAAGTTGCTTTTTATATTCGGAATCAACATATAATAATCTTTTGGTATAGGGATGAATATGAACTTCTAATATAAATTAATTTTGTTGTATACTTCTTATTATCTATTAATGAAGGATATTTATCTCAAATGGGTAGGGATAAACTCAATATTTAAGATATGAATATTTCTCAGGAGCAGATGTATTTCCTGAAGGCTTTCTCAGTCTTCCCCATAATCATAAAGTTGAGTTTTTAATAGAACTCATAACTAGTGTTATGCCAATTTCAAATACTCATTATATAATATACCTAATTTATTTTGAAAAAATTGAAGAGGAAATTTTGGGATAATCTATAAAAGGGATTCATATACCCAAGTTCATCACCATTGAGTGCATCTATTCTTTTTGTTAAGAAGAAATACGGTTCAATGCATCTTTGCATATATTATCTAGAACATAACAAGATCAATATCAAGAAAAATTATTTTTTACCCTTTATTGATGACTTGTTTGGTCAATTTTTTAGAGATCATTACTTTTATAATATTGATATTTATAATGGATATCAGTAGTTTAGGGTTAAGAATGAGGATATACTGAAGAAATCCTTCTGTAAAAGGAGTGGTCATTTTAAATTTATAGTAATTCTATTTTGACATACTAATTCCCCCACTATATATATGGATATAATTAATATATTATTTTGATATTACCTTGTACATTTTATGGAAGAATTTATAGATTATATTCATATATATTCAAAGAGTATGTAAGAGGATGAATATTATTCAAATATTTTTTTAAAGACCTTGAGGAAAGAGAATTTATATTCCAAATTTACCAAGTGTAAATTTTTTCTATATAATGTTTTATTATTGGGTCATATATTCTCAAACAAGGGTATATTTTCAGACCCATAAAATATAGAAGTTATTATGAAATGGCTCAAACCAACCGCAATAACCAAGATCTATAGTTTTCTTGGGTTGTATGGATACTATTGACACTTTGTGAGTGATTTAACATGGATATATAATCGCATATCCAAGTTGACATGGAAGGGAGACATGTTCTTTTAGAAATATGAATGTGAGTAATATTTTAAGGAATTGATTAAAAGTCTGGTTAGTAATTTTGTGCTTACACAACCCTAAAATAGAGAAGGTTTTGTGATCAATAGTGATGAATTTAATAAGGTACTGGGATGCATCCTCATATAGAATCATATGGTGATTACTTATTCCACATTACAATTGAAATTTCATGATAAAATATACCTAACTCATTATTTATAGTTGTAAGTAGTAATTTATTCATTGAAAATATGGAGGTGTTATATTTATGGTGAAAATTTGATATATATATATATATATTTATATATCATAAGAGATTGAGGTATATATTCACACATAAAGAGTTAAATATTTGCCAAAGGAGTTTATTCGAATTGATTAAAGATTATAAATTCTCAATACATTACCACATTAGAAAGTCCAAAAATGTGACTAATGAACCAAGTTATAAGGACCATGCTTGTTTTTCCATGGTGATTATTGAAAAAGATCCAATACTTATGGATTTTTAGAGGATGTACCATGAAATCATAAGTAAGGTAGAAAGATCATATACTTCACATATGAATGTTTAACCATCCATTCATGTGTGGATTAAACATGCACATAATAATGATTTGGAACTATTAAAGAACACAAGAAATGTTCTTGAGTTCAACCATGATTGTTATGGAATGATAAGGTTTTGGAACTTAGTATGTGCCCCCATCAATATAAAACTTGAAGACGGAATTGTTTGATGAATCTCATATTTAGTCATTCTCTATTCATCCCCGAAGTATGAAAATGTATAGAGATCTGAAATAGTATTTATTATTGGATAAAATGAAATATGATATTGTGAAGTCTGTATATAGATTCCTAGTATGAAATAAATTTAAGGCTGAGAGAATGTATTATTAAAGGTTGTTAGATCCATTACTGATACCAAAATAGAAATGGGAAAACATTACCATGGATTTCATCACCAGACTCCCCAAAACATCTAAAGAGAATAATACTATTTGGGTTGTATCCAATTTCATTAAAAAATAATTAAATTTTATTACTATTATATAATATTTCATTCTTTATCATATTATAAATATATTAATTAATTAAGTTGTAAGATTGTATGAATTTCTATATTCTATTGAATCTGATCTAGATTTAAGGTTTACCTTGATTTTCTAGAGGTGTCTTCAACAAGATTTAAACACAGATTTGATCTTTAGTATTGTATATCATCATAAAATATATAGTAACTCAAAGAGGACCATTAAAACCATAAAATATATTTTGATAGATTTTTATATGGATTTAAAATGTGATGGGTATCAACACTTTCGTTTGGTCATGTTTTTTAATAATAATAGTTTTCACACAAGAATTCAGATGGCTCCTTTTAAAGATATCTATGGAAAGAAGTGAAGAACCAAAACATGTTGGGGAGATGTTAGATAAGAAAGATATTGGGACCAGATGAAGATTATTATATATAAGAGATGGTTCTATCCATTTAGTATCGCATTTGGGTAGCACAAATTTGATAGAAATGTTATACCGATAATCATCGATGAGATTTAGAGTTTGAAGTCAGGGAAAAGGTATTCCTACAAATAAATATTTAAAATAAAATTATGATATTTATGAATAAGGGAATTTTTATCCATATATATATATATATATATATATATTCCCATTTTAAGTATTTATAACAATGGGATGATTTCTTCTCTCTTGTATCCTCCACCAAAATTCTCTCAAGTTAATGATATATTCCATGTATCACTTTTAGGGAAGTAAAACCTGATCCTTCACATGTAATTAAATTAGAGGTTGTACCACTAGAGAATGATATTTATTATGATGATAAACCAATGGATATTTTAGATTTTAGACATATTTTTTTTGAAACAAGACCACTCACCTGGTTACAATTTCGTGGTGAAACAATAATTTTGAGAATGCTATGTAGGAACCTGAGGATGTGATGAGGTAGAAGTATCCTCTATTTTGGTATTTTACTGACATAATTTTGAGATATAAATTATTATAATGATTTCATAATGTAACACATTGATATTTTATGATATATCTATCTTCAAATAAATTTTATGTTTTTTATTACTTTTTTTTCACGGAACACTGAACTTGAACGAACCGTGATATATCATTACTTTATAACCTAGTCATTGGATTAGAAGGTAAAAATAGTGATAAATATATTATGAAATATAATTTTAATGTTTTTCCTTAATATAAATTTATAAATTTATTCTTAGTAAATAATCATTCAATTTTAGTAAAATCATTTATTGTTAGAAGAACATTTTTTAAAGATTTGTATTTTTTAACATATTATTTATTTTTCATATAAAAGTAATACATTGATCACTAATAAAAAATAATTAAAAAATAATTATTAATAAATTTTAACAATAAATTAATAATAATCCACACATTTATTATAAATTGGTTAAAAATTAATATAAAATAATTTTATGGTAAAAAGAAGAATTTTTTCATAAAAATAGTTTTATGTGTGAAGTGTGTGTTTATAATAATAAAATAAATAAATAAATAAACCATTTATGAATTATTTAAATGATATTATTATATTATATGTTAAAAATATATTTTAACAGTCATCTAATGGTTTTTACTAGTCAATGAATAATAAAAAATTCAATTGTATAATTAAAAATGTGTTTCTAAAAACAGTTTTCGTTGTGTTTTTCACGCTAATATTAAAATGAATCTTAATCCATTATAGGAATTGAATTTGATAAAACAAAATCCATATTTAGAATCATCCTCTTCAAATTTTGAATTTATTCCACTTTTTTTTAGTAAATTATGAATAATAATCAAGTTAAAAATTCATTATAATGGTAGAGGTTAAAAGGATAAGTGAGGGGTTAAGATAAATAGATAAGGGATAAAATAGTCTTAAAATTTTATAAGTCATATTGTTTGTGTGTATTTATATCATATATAATTTGATATTTTAAATTATTTACTTTTATCCACATTCCAAATATTGTGAATTTATTATATATTATTACTCTTAATAATTACAAGTGTGTCACTCCCGTCACTTATAAAAGGGTACTGAAAAGAGGCTTCTCAAAGAAGGTGTATGTGTTCTTACCGATATTTTTCAAATCTAATTCATATTATACCACCTATAAATATTTTATAACTGTATAAAAATTATGAAATAAATATATTTACTATAATAAAAAAATTAATGTTAATTTTACGCCTATTTTTTATATCTAATGGAAAACGCAAACATTGCTCATGTGTACATACATATTACCATCTCCATGAAGTAGTGTCTTTTATTTTTCATCATTGTCTCTATTGGATGGTCATATAAATAAATTTTATAGATATATATGATGTTTATAACATAATTATTATTCTATATGTAAAATGTAGTATCTATATTCTTACCCATCCATATATTTTAAAACGATAATGTCAATCGTGCGTATGTGTGGACTACCACCACCATAAAGCGATGTGATTCATTTTTCATTTCCATTTTACATGACTGGTAATAAGGGTTGATTTAATTAATATATATGATAATTATTATACAATAATTATTCTTGATAGGTGAATTATTATTTACCTTTCTTTCATTATATCCATTAAAAAGTGGAAACATGACTCGGGTGTACATACAGACTATCGTCTCCGTGAAGTGATATAATTCACCATTCACCACCACTTCATATGAATGGATATAAAATTGAATAAAATTAATAAATGTTATATTTATGAAATGAGTTATATTTTTTATATGATTAAACCATGACCAAGGTGCAATAACTAGAACCATAAAACTGAAACATGAATGGAAAATGGACATTTATCACCTATATAATTAAGTTGATAAAGAATTAGTAATAAAAATGGGTAAGTAGAAATTATAACGGAATGGTATATAGTAAAATATAAATATTAATATATTTATAGTATATATTTATAATAAATATATATTTATTATACATGATATTTGGATGCATATTAAGTTAGACAAGACTTGAAGGAAATTATATGATATTTATCCTTTAAACCCAACATATTTTCTCCTCCTTTCATTATTTCAAGATTTTTCAGGTTTTCCTTTCTTTATCCTATATTTTGTATATAAAACTATTAGAATAATTTAAGAACATTCTACATTATTTCTTCTTTGGTCAACATACTTTTTCTTTGATATCCATGTTCATTAAAATGTTTTCAAGAATGTTATTTTATATAAAAAATTAATTAATTAAAGTCAATTTTAACCATATTTTACTTTATTTTAAATGATCTATAAGGAATATTCTTTAAATTTTCCAAACAAGATTCTTTTGGACTTTTTATGAAAATTATGAAAGAAATATTTGTTTTAACATTTATCACATGAATGAATTTTCTAGTATTCTTGAACGTTTTTTACATTGAATATTACATTATATGTTTACTTGTTTATTTTCAATGAAAATATTTTTCTCAATATTCTAGAAATATTTAATTTTAGAGATACTAAAGGAAACATATATTTTTTCTATTTTTAATGAAATTTTTAAATACTCTCTTTATTTTTTTTCATTTATGTCAGCATCATTAGATGTTTCTTATAATTCATTGGGGATATTATATAATGAAACTATACGTGTTATTTCTATGTATGGATCAAGATTATTTGGTGATGAGGTTTTTATAAAACCCATTTCTCTTCCATGGGTTATGCTATGATGAATTGATGAATGATGTTATGATCTCGTGGCAAACATATGTATGGTTTTCATTATATGATGGTTAGGTCTATTAAAGACCTCTAATATATTGGTTAATGTGATATAGTTATATTATGAGATGTTGATGATAATCATGGAAATGATTGTGAATATCCATGTTCTCATTTTGATGTTTCAGTATGATTGCTAGCAATTATGCTCACAAGATTATAAGTGGGCATGTTTTAGAATAATAATATTCACAAGATTATTATTTTCTATTCTTATCATACCCCATTCTTATTTTATGTATATTGTATAATGATTTATACTTTCAAGACCTTATTAATAATTCATCTTGATATAACATTATTTTGGTGATTATGATCTATAATTTTCTTGGTATGAATCTTTTACATTGATAACATGCATTTGATTATGTTTTCATACCCTTATGATCATCTTATTCCCAATTATGATTAATATCCCCCATATTTACCCTTATAGGGAATCATATCTCACCCTTTATTATTTTTACCTTCTTTAAATTTTAATGGAAGGTTCTAAGTATGATATGTCTATATTGGAACTACTATGAAAAATGTTAATAGGATATATTAAAGAATCATCAAAACTAAATTGATTATGTATCTAGTATCCAAGAAACTAAACATTTATGGTTCAAGGGAATGTATAATTGTGATATTTATGGAATATTCATCTAAAATAGTTTAATAATTATATATTTTATGCTCAGGGTATCTGATGAAGTGTATAATGGATATGCCTTTGGGATATCGGGTTGACTCGTAAGGATTATATGAGAATAGTGATGTGTGGTTACTTGTGGTGTGTGTTAATGGTGGGAATGTGACATCGTGAGATTTATAAATGGTAATAATGACAATGATTATTATATTATGATAGATCATGGATGGACTGTTCCACTCTGACATTGGTTGTGGAAGGTAAAGGCTCGCTCGAGGCTAGTGGAGCATGAGTAGGGAAGGTTTTGGGATATGTGTTGATTGTGATTTAATTATGTTTTTTGTACAATAGTATATGTCATTATTTAAGATAGGGATTCCATTGTTGTTTTCTAACTAATTTTATACTCACACCATTCATATTCCCTTTGGGATGATTGTAAAATTTACGGTTTTGAGTATAAGAAATGGAAAAGGCTCTACTTTAGGATAATACTGGATAGGGGAGTGTGGAGGGTGTGCGAGGTTGATGTTTAGGTAGATGGGTTGGGTGGTTCCTCAGTATCGGTCTAGTGATCATTTTTATTATTTTACTTGTGTACATATATTATAGGACCATAGGAGATCCTTCTTACATTGTATAACTAGAATGACATGTCGATATTATCTGTTTATTAACATGTTCATTTTTTCTTATTATTTCTATTTTTTAAAATCCCTTTCATTGTTTTATATTATTTTCTTATATGGTGTTATTATTATTACTACTATAACTAGAGGGTATAGTCTCTATTCTATCAACCAATAGACCCTCACTGCTAATGGATAGCCTATGGTTTATGGGGGAACCGATGGTACAATGGTTCTCCAATATAGTTACTGATCAGAGTAAACCAGGATGAGGACGTCATAATTTTGGATTCAAAAATACTTTTTCATTAGCTATATTATTTCCAAGTATGGAATATAGGTTGACCCTGTGAAGAAATATTTTTTTAAAGAAAGACCCATGTAAAAAAGTATTACTGAGATACGTAGTTTCCTTATTATGGAAAGTTACTATCGGTAATTTTTGAAAACCTTTCCCAATTAACCCATTAACTAATTTAACATGTAATGGGTTAAAATTAACATGGTCAAGGGAATGTGTAGAATGTTTTTAAGAACTAAAGAAGATATTTACCAATTAATTGATATTTACTGTACCATCATAAAATGAAGGATTTGTTATATATAGTGATACATCAAATAAAGGACTAGGGTATGTCCTCATGTAAAACGAATGAGTTTTTTCTTATGCATTAAATAAATTAAAGACCCATGATAGAAACTATAAAACTCATGATTATGTGTTTTATGTTTTAATAATTGTAATGAATATATAGATACAATATAATTATAGTTAAATATGTTATATTTATAATAATTAAAAAATTGAAGTATATATTCATGTAGAAATATCTCAACATGAGACAAAGGATATGGCTAAAACTAATCAAGGAAAATAAGGTGGAAGATGTATTGAGTAGGAAATATTATGGATACATATCTATGATGTGGGTAGACAAGGATACAATATTCATAGATTTATTAAATTTGGATATGGAAAATATTAAGGAAAGGTAAAAATAATTCCTTTTCCAATTACTTTACCAACCATATACTATGTAATATAAAGATGATTAAAAAGGATGGAAAGGGTTTAAAATATAATATTAAATCCATAAAATATGGGAGATTGAAGGACTTAATCTATGAATATGCTGTGTTTAGATCTGGAAATAGGCTTTGTTTACCATCGATACCTAATCTAAAGACATAATTATAGGATAAATATCATAAATTGTATTTACCTATATAACCTACTAACACCAAGATGTATAGGGATCTAAGGGATCACTTCGGGTGGAAAACAAGAATCATTAAATTGTTGGTTATATTCAAGAGAGTTAGAATGATAACAAGTAAAGGAAAAGATACATCTCCCAAAGAGTGTAATTAAACCACTACCTATACTAATGTGAAAATTTGATAATATCACAATTGGCATTATTACTAGTTTTTCTTAGGAATCTATGAAGAATGATATCATTTGGGTCATTGTGGATTGACTCACAAAATCTACACACATCCTAACAATATGGGATAATACTCTATTTAAATATCTTTCAAGAATCTATATCAATGAAGTTGTGAGACTCTATGATTAAATTTTATCAATTATATCTAATTATGACCCTCATTCAAATAAATGTTTTGTAGGAGTCTTCGAAAGGGTTTGAAATCAGAGATATATCTTAGCCCTACTTTCCACCCTAAACCATATGGGAAATCATGGGTAATTGTCCAAACATTATAGGATATTTTTAGGTTATTCTCACTTGACTTATAAGGAATATGAGACTAGTACCAACCCCTATAAGAATTTGAATAAAACAATACCTAACCCAAATCATATCAAGGCTACTAAGAGTTGGTAGAAAATATGTGTTGATTATCAAAGGGTGGACTTGAAATTATTAATTGGGGATAACTTATTCTTAAAATTATCATCATGGAAAGAAGTTATAAGATTTGGTAATATGAGAAATTTAAGTCCATGGTTTATTCTAAATATTGAGATTTTGGATAAAATTATAGTAGTGGATTTTCATTTGGACTTACCACCCATCCATTCTAATTTTAATTAGTCCTTTCACATCTCAATGTTAAGTAAGCACATACTATAACCAATTCACCTAATAATAATTTGTAGAATATAAAATGAACCATACTTTTCATATAACGAGGATCCAATTTAGATTCCCGACACTAGAGAACAAAAATTATGGAATTGAGAAACCTATCTATTGAATGTAGTTTGGAAGAATCATAAAAGAGAGGAGTCAATATGGAAGATAGAGGAAGAAATAATGAATAATTGTCCTCATTTTTTCATGTATTTATTTACTCTCCAAATTTCAGGGTTGAAATTATCTAATGGGGAGAATGAAATATATGGGGACCAACTATGGAAATGTAACTGTTATTTATTCATGTTCTCAATAAAATGTATGAAAAAATTTCATAATAATATATTTAATAATTAATAATTTTTGAAAATTTACTTTAATTGGTAAATAATAACATAATTGCACACATATTTCTCAAAATAAAATTAGACTTACAAGAAAATGAGTTTTTGAATTTTAGGGGCCAAATGCGTGATTTTGAAATATATAAGTATTTTTATTTAATAATTAAATTTCACAAAGTAATATAATTATTTTAATAAAAAGGAATTAAAATTTGGAATCAAACTTTCCAAATTAATTATAAGTACATTTTCATAAAAACAAGTTTTCATGGTAAATATTAATTTCCAGGGTAAAGTGGTAATTTTTTGAAGAATTTAATTTTTCTAAAAGTTGTGTGTTTTTATAATAATAAATTAAATTGATAACTTTTAAAATTATAATATAGTATAATGTCTCAATTAATTAAAGAATATATTAAAATTATTTAATTTTTTCTTATTTTGAAATAATATTAAGAACACCTGTTATATGAAATGACATTTTTCTCAAAAACAGTTTTTCTATATTTTATATGTTTTTTTAGTTAATTTTCTAATTTTTTGAAATTTATTTAGATTAAGTGGAATAAAAATTAAAAAACAAAAAATTGATATTTTGTAATAATTGTCCTCCTATATTTTTGAAAAAAAATAATTACTATGGTAAATAATTAAATAAGTTAATAAAGATTAAAAAGAGGTAATCTATCATGGCCCGAATTTTGATAAAATTACTCAATAAGGAAACTTTATTGAAGACTTTACTAGGTTTCAATTTTATACCAAAATATCCCACCAATAACCTCTTACCAATCACACCTAAATCCCATGTTATTTCGCCTTTAGCCCTCACCTAACTTAATTTTCCAAAGAAACTTCCATCTTTTCACCTATAATAGAAGATCACTTTGACCAATTATCTCATCTGTATCCACTCCAAAGAAATTGAGCATGAATTACATATCATTTTACCTCTTAATAGTCTCTCTTAGTATTTTACAAGGTTATGATGAGTTCTTATCAAGCTTTAAGAAACTAAATTTCAATTAAGAGTGTTTAATCATCCTCTTTTCTTTTCAAATGCATTTCTTTTATAATGACATTTAAAATTTCTTCCATATAATAAAATTATTTTTATTCTATGGTATCATCATCCATTTCATATATTATTGATTAGATATTACTTATTTCCTCCCATTATGTCCTTTTAGTAATCCATTATTATACTTAAGTGTTCCTAACATATTCTCTACTCTTATTTTTTTAATATTTACATTTTTTCCTTTTCATTGCAAAATATTATTATGAATAATTTCAATAACTTACTAATCATATCATCAATTATATATCACCATTAGCTCTATTAATACTACCTTAATTATCCATTATAATTCTCAAACACTCCTATATCCATAAAACATACTAAAATTTTGGTGATGTAAAGAGCATGTGGTTTCCTATAAATCATATCCTTATTTGGATATAAACAAGTGGATATAAAATCTACAATAGATGTACCTAGAGGAAATAACCCTAAAAAATGGTGTTTGGGTATTAACTCAAACACGACATGGTTCATAACTAGTTGGCCTAACTGGACACCTGGTTTCACACTCCTGGTGGATATGCTTTGAACGAATCATGAGCTCTTTAAGAACAATAAGCAAGGATTATTTCCTATTGATATCCTAACACCCTGAAATTAATCTAAACAACTCCCTTTTTTGCCATTCCTTTAATATGTTTGTTTCAATTACATTATGGATATCTTGTTTTTTTAAGATGATTATTGTATGTTCACCAATATATCATCATTATTCTATTGATTGGGGAAAATACTAACATCTTTTATGTTTTTTATTTCAATATGAATAATATTTATTATTAAAGAAAGTTGATTATTGTCATTACATTCCTTCATCAAGGTGAGGGAAGGGATAACAAGATTTTGAGACCTTCCCTCCTCAAGATGAATGATAGATAACAACCCCCAAGTCCCAACTCTAATAGGCCCTGGGGTGGGGACCAGTACTAAGGGTATATAAATATCACAAAAAAAATGGGAGGCATTACCATTTTTTATAGTATACAAGATTTGGAGATAAGATGCATCAACCTCGAACAACTCCAAGACACACATATATATAGAAACCAAAATTCATCCCACATGCATGTTTAAAATAAAGTAGCTAGAAATACAATGAAAACAATAAAGCACCAAATTGAAACTCAGCAGTAACACAACATCCATCCCCAATGTCTGATCTAGTAAGGTATTGCACGGTCCATGTAATCTCCCAGGAAACAAAAAATAGTTTTATATATGTAGGGTGAGCATACAAGTATACTCAGTAGGGAATAACCAAATTCACTCCTGCACAAGTAGGAGAGGAATAATAATTCCCCTATGAGAAAATAGAAGAAACTCAAATGTACCTAACATGGTATACTATCCACCCCACCTCACCAAAGACCACTCACTAAATAACTCAATTAAAATAAAGTAAAGCCATAAGAACATCAATATTTGGGTACCCCGCACCACTTCTCACTAGTTGACTGCTCATCCCTAACAGTGAACATCCTGACACTACCAAGCTCTTCTACAAGCCTCACTATCACAACCTGTCGACACACGCCTGGGCCACATACCACATCACATCTTTACCACAAATACCTGGGCTACAAACTATATCCCCATCCCAAAGACACCTGGGAATTACCACACAACTCATCCCAATGACACATGGGAAGCACACCCTACCCGCAGACACATGGGCCTCACAACCACCCCACATCTTTCTTGAAGGTTCTAGGGCTAACAACACATATAATAGGGAAACTAGAAGATCCAATAACAATGCATCCATCCTCCCCCCTGGATTTTGTGAAAGGACGCCCCCCATAACAATGGGGGTTTTCAGAACATAGTTCTCAAGACAAGTGGGTTGCATATATAAATCACAAGGAACTACATGTATATATATATAGGTACAAAACACTCAGACCAACCTATGGGTTTTCAAAACAAAAACCAACTCACAAAAATCTACCCTTACCGCCACCTCTAAATGCATGTATTAAACGAATGATGGTCATATCCCAATTCCAAAAAAGAACTATGCTTCACTATAAGCCACAACTCGAAACATAACCCTAACCAATTCATTTAACCAATTATCATTCTTCATTATCAATTTATTCATTTATTTATTCCATCCCTACCCTAGAAACTACTAAACAATGCAAATGATGTAAGGTGATGCAACCATACCAACCACTTCCAAATCCAAACAAGGAAATAAGGGCCAAGGTAAAATATTCCATTCTAACACCAATTCATAAAATATTATCCTCTAGAGACTCTAAGGGAAAGGAACACTAATTGTAAAACCATCCTTATTCAAAAAACCATCCATCCTAAACTATCCTCGTTAGTCCCACTGCACGAGAAACACCACATTCATCAAAACAATACTCACCTAGATTGCAGTCCCACTGCACACTCCCCTCTCTTGAACACCTATTAAACCACTTCCACCATTATTATTTAAAGTAATTCCACCCTATCCTTACTCTCAACATGTAAAATCTCTAAGAAACTACATTTATACTACACTAGGTATCCCCACAATACTAAAAAACCATGCCCAACACACCCATAAACATGAATATGACACAACCTAGTCTTGAAGCCCTGCTGCCTATCAATTACCGAGATGTTGTCCAACTACATAACAAGTTCATCCATTACACAATCTATGAATATCTCATCTAGAGATACCATCAAACCACCCTTACCACCCCATACATACAACCACACTCCCAACCACATCACCACAGAACCAAAAAAACACACGTTCAAATAGATCCATACATAGAACATAGCCACACCAAATAGAAAGGTGTATTTAGATTTATCATCACTAGTTCTTTAATTACACTTTCATTATTTAGGGTTGATCACATAAAAATGTTGATCCTGGGGAATCCATATATTTAACCAAATATATGTGATTAATCATATTTCAATATTTTATCCATTCAAAAAGGAAACAACAACAAATATTTACAAGTCATGAATGTGTAAAAACAGAGGCCACCAATGACCATGATTTTCAGAAGGCATACATCCCTTACAAAACACAACAGGGATCAAGGGTAAAATGTAAAAAAACAATCGACCATCATCATTGTATTCCCATCCCCTCATTTATTGCCTCTTATTATATTTTTTAAATTGGTTTCAACCATATTCACTATGGGACATAAGTACACCCACCCCCCATGATACAGAAAATAAAGGGAGATGAAGGAATCCTTATCTAGAACAACAGGCGACCAAAAATTATTCCTTGTGCCAAAATAGAGGGTCACACGAGCAGTAGGAAGGACTCCAAGGGGAAAATGAATCGGATGCTATGGGATAGGTGCATGACTCCTTGGAAAATAAAAATTGTAGGCACATCAAGAGGGAACATAAGGTTTCAAGGAACATAGGATCTCATATTTAGAAAATCCATATCATAAATCTACAGGGAATTAGTTTTAAAGGAAATTAAAGCTTGATCATGATAAAGACCAAGTGGTTTTGAAGTTAATGGATGCTTACAGTTTTTAAGAGATAAATACCATTTGAAATGGACCAAAAACTCATCAAATACAATATTTAACTCATTTAACATTAAAGGAAACGTCAAAGTGGTGAAATTGGAAAAACGTTGAAGAGTGGGAAATGACTATCCGATGGGTGAGTCACCAACATCTGACTCGCTGATGGTTGAGCCACCAATGTTGATCCACTAATGAAACTCGCTAATAGTGAGTCACCGATGAGATTCATCGACTCCTTACTCACCGACGCTCAACTTACAGACTCCCTGACACACCGACACCTCAACCACCTAACACCTTGACCTACCGATTCCCAACCTACCGATGCCCAACTTACTAATGCCTCAACCTATCTTTTCCTTAACCTACTAATTCCTTGAGTCACTGACACTAAGTTTCCAATTCCAAACCACCAATGTTGAGATACCGACATGGCACACTGATGGAAAAAACATGAAATTTGGAAAACTCTTGAAATAAGCCACCATTGCCTCCCAGAACAACCCAAAAACTATATTTTGAAAAATAAATGGACTAGGTATGTTCATTACATTAAATCAGATACCTCTCAAAATAATATCACTACTGAGAATTTAACACCAAACCCAGAAGTTATAGGGGTCCGAACAACCACCTGTAAGATACCTCACAAGAATAAACCACCCTATGCTTTTTAAAAGATAATGTGAAATATTGACATCCAAGAACACCAATATCGAAATTTACTACCAAAAACAACTACATAAACACCAATGATCATACTATCTAAACACATGGATTAGGTAATTCCTTCCTCTATGTAAAGATAATGTCCACTTTGGGTAGCACTAACTCACCCACATAGGTTTAATTGCATTCGTATTAATGAATCTTTATTTGGGATCAGGTCCTCCCCTTCTCACATGTTAGGACGCTTTTTCACACATTAGAGAATAGGGAAAAAATTCATCCTATAGAAAAAAGGTTTATGAATTTCATCATAAGTAAATGAACAAAAGAAAAACTCAAAAAAACTCTGGGTAATGGGAACACATCTTCACTTCTCACTCCCAAGTACTCTCCTTGAGGCCACCGTGCCTCCACAACACATGGACCAAGGGAATGGTCTATACACGTAGCACCTTCTCCTAAAAATCTTGGATCTATACTATATTTTCCACAAAGTTTGTGTCATCCTCAATATATAACTCTCCCCAATCAATGATATGGGAGTCATCGTGAAGATACTTACGAAGCTGAGTGATATGAAAGACATCGTGGATCATTCTCAATTGTGGTGGTAGTTCTAGCCATTATGCCACCTACCCGGCTCATCCCAACACCTAAAAAGGTTTGATGAACATATGAGAGATCTTTCTACCCTTATCAAACCTTTTCTTCCCATATCGAAGGGAAACCTTCAAGAACATGTGCTCTCCAACCTCAAACTCTAAGGGTCTCCTCTTATGATCCCCATACAACTTCTAATGGTCATGTACAACCTTCATCCTCCCATGCACAAGATTAACCTTCTCTATTGTGATTCTCACTAACTTTGGACAAAAAACAGTTATCTCTCCAACCCCCATCTAGCACAAGGGTGAATGAAATGACCTCCCATAAAAGACATAAAACTATTCCATTCTAATAGTAGAGTGATATTTATTATTGTAAGAAAACTATACCAAGGGAAAATATCATTCCAACGACCCTCTGAAATCTATAAGACATGCCCAAAACATATCCTTCAATATTTGGACGGTTTTCTCCGTATTCCCATCTGTCTGAGGCTGGAAAGTGGTGCTAAGGCATAAATGGGTGAAAAAAATGAAAAAATACCCTCTAGACTCACAACGTAAAACGTGTATCCTGATCTGAGATGACAGATCTTGTAACCCCATGCAACCACACCACCTCATTCACATACTTCCTGGCCAAGGCATCTACTGTGATTGACTACTTGATCACTAAGATGTGAGATGATTTAATCAACTGATCAACCAATACCCAAAGATCATCAAATCCTCCCTGAGCCCGGGGTATACCTGTGATGAAATCCATTGAGATTTTATCCCACTTCTAATCAGGGACATCTAAGGGACCAAAAAAACATCCAAGAACATGGTGCTCAGCCTTCACCTACTGGCATACTAGGCACTTCACCACAAAATTTATCATTTCATTCTTTACCCAGATCTAGAAAAATTGTTCCCTCGAGGCTTGGTACATCCTGGAAACTCTCGGGAGCACCACCATGGGTGACATATGGAACTCACAGAGAACTCCATCATTCATACCCACTAGGAAAAAATGATTCCCATAGAATAACATCTGATTATGAACATCCTCATACCATCCCTCTGGAGCATCACCATGGTCAACGCAATCATGCATCACCTCAACCTCTAAGTCTCCCCACTTAGAGGCTTCTACCTGCTGCATTAGATATTACTACACCGTCATCTGAAATAGACATTATATGATGCGATCCAATCCTTCGTCTAAGTGAAAGGTGTCCAACTCTTCCATCGCCCTCCAAGTGTTCACAAATTCTTGAACTACTTTCTTCTATGACTTTCTACTCAAAGCATTGACCAAGTAATTCCCCTTTCTTGAGGTGTAGAAGATCTCAAAATCGTAATTCGGTAGAAATTCAATCCACCTCCACTACCGCAATTATAGATCCCACTGGAAAAATATGTACCTCAAGATCTTATGTTCTGTGAATACCACTAAGTGCTCCCCAATGACGTAATACCGCCACAACTATAGCGCAATCATGAACACTACTAGATCCAAATCATGGGCAGAATAGTTACGTTCAAAGGGATGTAAGTACCTAGACCCATAAGAGATCACTCCTCATTGATGCATCATCACAAACCATATGCCCAGATGTTAGGTATCACAAAACACCTCGAACATCACCCCTTCTTCTTGAAACCCAAGCACTAGAGCAATGCCCAACTTCTCTTTCAAATAGTTGAATGCTACTTGGCATTTCTATCTCTACACAAAATATTTTCTTTTTCTATTTAGATCCATCAATGGAGTTGCTACTTGAGTCAAATCATGTATGAATCTTCAGTAACAGCCTATCAGACCAAGAAAATGGTGAACCTCTACCACATTTTGGAGTGCTTCCCAAGGTAAAACTACATCAACCTTTGATGGGTCATCTGATACACCCAACTAAGACACCACATGTCTAATGAAATGGACTTCCTATGTCCAAGAAATCACTTGGATATTTTTCCATAGAGTTTGTGGTGTCGATGGAAATCTAGGACTGTCCTAATATTCTCGGTATACTCCTACTCTAAATTGGAGTAAATCAGGATGTCATCGAAAAATATGATGATGAATCTATCCAAGAACTCATGAAAGATGGATTTTATAGGCCCCATGAACATGGCTGGTGTATTCATAAAACCGAAAGGCATAACCACGAACTCAAAGTTCCCATACCTTCACCTGAAAGCAGTCTTCTGGATGTCACCCTCCTTCACCCTTAACTGGTGATACCTACACCAAAAATCAATATTACAAAACCAACTTTCTCCTCTTAGCTGGTCAAAAAGATCATCTATCCTCGGGGGAGGGTAACGGTTCTTGACCATTAATAGATTCAACCACTGGTAGTCTATAAACATCCTCAGAACACCATATGCATTCTTCGCAAATAAGAACAGATCACCCCACATTGACACAATGGGCCAGATAAATCCCTATATCATCAGATCGACAATATGGATCTGCAACTCCGATAACTCAGAAGTCACCTTTTGATAAGGAGCCAACGAAATCGAACTAGCACCGGGTTGTAAGTCTATTCTAAACTCAATGTTGCGTTGAGGGGATATATTCAAAACCTCCTCAAGGGAAAAAAATACAAGAACAAACTAAAAACTCCTCATACCTCCACCATCTCGGCATACTCCTATTGCACTGATAGCTCAGCAAACAAGGAAAGCTAAGGCTCCACACATTGACTGCCCATCTGACAACTCTTATTTCCAACGAATGATACACATTGGCCACCCACGTTTGAAAACATGAATCCTCTCTGGAATAAGTCGATAATAGCATGCTTAGTGTACACCCAATTGATTCTAAGGATAACATTATATGGTTGCATCTGTAGCAGAATGAGATCCCCACTGGACTGATGTGGCCCCAACATCTATCTACATCCCCAGTAATCATCAAACAAGATGGTATGACCTCCTACTGGTGTACTCAACACCACGGGATTAGAAAGTATCTATTTGTCCAGTACCAAGGTGTGTGATAGATTGGTTGAAAATGATATTATGAAACTATTGAATCAAACAAGGTGCAAACAGGAGTACTGAACAAAATGATCGCACCTCGGATGATCTTCGGCCCGGCTCGAACTGCTACCTCTATGGAATGAAACTGACAGTGCCCAACCCCTCTATTGTTAGCTGCCACCCTAATGATTCATAGGTCAAGGTCCATGTGGAATTACCTGAGGTCGGCCTCTGCCTTATTTATCTCCTTTCAGCGGAATAAGAGCCTATTGTCCCTCCTTCTGAAATGTCTTTGTTGAAAACTGCTACAGAGGTGGGCGTTGGACATACCCACCTCCATAGTACTTACCTCAAACTGGGTATGAACTTTGAAGGTTCTCATGGCCTCCACAAGAAAAAAACCTCTGCCCCAAACCTATTGGAAAAGGATGATGATCCATTGTTCATAATTTAAATTGCTAGGGTGGACTCCCCACCATCTGAAACCTGAATGTCCCTAACGCCGGAGACCTACTATTGATAGAGTTCCCCTTTGAATAACTCATTTGAATCCCTTCATCCACTTTACCACCTTGTGAGTGCATCGTTTCCACCACCTCATCCTACTTCTAAACCTCTATGTATGTCGGTAGGGTGAAGGGAGTAACCACATACTTGAGGGAAGGATAAAGTGCCTCTTATAAATGTCTCTCCCATGACTCCTCATCCAAAAAGAGATCTGGATAAAAGTGAAGGAGATCCCTGAACTTGATCCCCAACTCCTGTATCGACATACTCCCTTACTGGGCGGAGATTAAGTCATCTCGCTTCCCAGCCTTCATCATCGAATAGAGTTATTACTCCAAGAACTCCTTCTAAAAGTCATCCCACAAAACATCAGTCTCTTTACTCTCCACAAGGTAAAGAATCCACCACTAATGTGCTACTCCCCTCATCCGGATCACTGATAGGGTAACCCAGTACTCTTTTGGAGCCTAGTTCAAGCTAACAATGGTCACCAGCTCCTCGATCCAACCCTCCATCTCCACATCTAAGACACTTCCATCGTACTTTCCTATTGTATATCGCTAGAGAGCTTGAAGGGACTTCTTCTATTGGTTATCCTTCTCTACTCGGTCAACCCTCCTTCAGTCAAGAAAGTCATCCTGCTAAGCCTCGACTTCTCATACCACACATAGGAAATGTCTCGGAGTCATAGTTGAATGGAAAATAGGGAACCCCTAATCCTGAGTAGTATGGAATTTATTTACGATTCATTTTAACTAATTTTTATTTTAATTTCCCAAAAACACCCAAAAAACAAGAACTCAAGTCATCATGATGCATGTACCTTTCCTGTGATCTCTACCCTGTAATTGGGTAGCCTCACTTGGTCATTAGGTAAGCTCAGAGTCTTTGCATCAGATCATGGGGGACCCTAAAATCATGTGTCCTAATCGGTGTTCCCTAGCCTCTGTTATGGACCAAGATCACCTAAAATTTTTTCCCTACCAACCCATGAAATCCTTGATATGACTGACTTCAAACTACATATTATCTCTCAACCATCAGACTTTGATACCATTTTTTCACGACCTGCCTTCTTCAAGATGAGAAAGGGATAGAAAGATGTTGAGACCTTCCTTCCTCATGATAAAGGATATATAATGACCCTCGAGACCCACCTCCAATATTCCACGGGGTGCCGACTAACACCATGGGTAATGAAATATCAACCAAAAAAATAGGAGACATTACCATTTTTTAAGTAACCAAGACTGAGAGATAAGATTTATCAACCTCAAACAAATCTAAGACACACATATATAAAGAAACAAAAATCCATCCCGCATGCATGTTTAAAGTAAAACAGCTAGAAATAAAAAAAAAGAAAACTCCAAAGTAAGTACCAAAATGAAACTAAGAAACGATATAGTAATTGTCCCCAACATCCGAGCTAGTATGGTCCAACAAGGTCAGTGAAATCACCCTAGAAACCTGAAAACAATTTTATATGTGTAGGATGAGAATACAAGTATACTCAGAATGGAAAAACGAAAGTCACTCATACACAAGTGGGAGAGACATACTCATGCCCCTGTGAAAAAATTGTAAAAACTCAAAAGAGCCTAAAAAGGTATATTATCCACCCCAAAATCACCAAGGCACTCTCACTAAATAATAGAAGTCAATTAAAGTAATTTAGTAATCACATCGATATTTGGGTACCCCGCACCACTTACCACTAGTTAACTGCTCATCCCTAATGACGAACATCCAGACGATACCATGATCTTCCACAAGCCCCACTATCACAACCTTCCCACACACACTTTTTCCACATACCACGTCACATATCACCCATAAAAACCTATGCCACAAACCACAACCCTATCCCAAAGACACCTGGGAATTACCAGACAACTCAACCTGAAGAAACCTGGGAAGCACACCTTTCTCATAGACACATGGTCCTCAAAACTACACCAAAACCTTTCTAAATATTCTAAGGCTACAAATTCCTAGGATAGGGAGAAATGAAGATCCAATAACCATCCCTCCATCCTCCCACTAGTATTTTGGTAAAGGTAACCCTCTCCCATAATAATGGGGGTGTTCGGCACATAGTGCTAAACACGGGTGGGGTGCATGTAGAAATCACAACGAAATACATGTATGTGTGTGTTTGTGTGTGTTACAAACAATCACCCCAACCTCTGGGATTTTAGAACAACAACTAGCCCAAAAAAAATTCCCCCTACTACCACCTCTAAATGTACAAATCAAAACTAATGATAGTCACTTAACAATTCAATAAATGAAAGACACTTCACTACAAGGCACAACTCAAAACATACCCCAACCAATTCATTTAACCAATTTTCATTCAACATTATCATTTCATTTATTTATTTATTCCATCCCAACCTGGGAAATTACCAAAAACTACAATCATTATAATTTGAATAAACCATACCATCCACTTCCAAATCCAAACAAGGAAAGAAGGTCCAAGGTAAAAGAATCCATTCTAACTCCCATTCGTAAAATAATGGCCTCTAGAGACTCCGTGCGAATGTCCCACACAATGTAAAACCATCCATCTTCAAATAAATCATCACTCCTAAACCATCCTTGGTATCCCCACTTCACGATAAGTACCACATTCTGCAAAACAAAACTCACCCAGCTTGTAGTCCCACTGCCCACTCCCCTCTCTTTAACACCCATTCGACCACTTCCACCATCATTCTTCAATGTCATTCCACTTTTTCCTTCCTCTAAAAATGTAAAACTCCAACATAACTTATTACTACCACACTCAGTAGACCCTATTTATAACAACACCATTCCCATCACACCCATAAACATGAACATGACACAACCAACTCATGCATACTCGCTACCCAACCACAGCCCAGATGCTATCCCACTTCATAACAAGTTCATCCATTCCACAATCAATCAATATCTCATCCAAATATACCATCAAACCAACCATAACACCCCATATACACAACTACATTCCCAACCACAACACCATATGACCAACAAAAAACACATGGTCAAAACAGATCCATACACAGCATATAGCCACACCAAAAAAAAGGTGTATTCAGATTTAGTATCGCTATTTCTTTAATTCCACTTTTATTATTTAGGGGAGATCATAGAACAAGTTTGATCCTAGGGAATCCATATATTTAACCAAATATATGTGAATAATCATATTTCCACATTTTAGTCATTCAATAAAGAAGCAAAAACAAATATTCGCAAGTCATGAATGTGTGAAAATAGAGGCCACTAATGACCAAGAGTTTTAAAAGGCATATATCCCTTGAAACAAATGACATAGATCAAGGATAATATATGAAAAAATTAATCATCATAATCATATTCCCATCCCCTCATTTATTACTTCTTATTATCTTTGTTAAATTGGATTCAAATTTATTCACAAGGGGACATAAGTACACCCACCCAGAATGATGCATAAAATAAATAGAGATGAAGGAATCTCCACCTGGAACAACTGGAAACTGACAATTCTTCCTTATGCCAAAAAACAGGTTCGAACGATCTGTAGGAAGGACTCTAAGGGAAAAATAAATAGGTTAAAATAGCACAGGAGGATGACTCTTTGAGAATGAAATGATATATGGGCATCAAGAGGGAATGGAAGGTTTCAAGGAAGAGAGGATCTCGGTTTAAGAAAAGATAGATCCTAAATCTATGGGGAAATGGTTTCAAAGTCTATTAAAACCATATCACAATGAATACCAAGAAATTTACTAGTTAAAGGAAGATTCTGGTTTTTAAGAGATAAATAAAATTTACCACATACCAAAAACTCATTAAATATTGTATTTAACTCATTTAATGTCACATAAAAATGTCAAAGGGGTGAAATTAGAAAAAAAATATGAAAAACTATAAATGAATCACCAATGGGTAAGTCACTGATGTGATTCTCCAATTCCTAACTCACCAATGGATGAGCCATTGATACTGAGCCATCGGTCTGACTTGTTGACAGTGAGTCACTGATGAAACTCACTAATGCCTGACTCACTAATGCTCAACCTACCGACTCCAAGACTCACTGAAGCCTCAACCTACCGACACCTCAACCTACCGACACATGACCTACCAATAGCTTGATCTAATGATGCCTAGACCTACTGATTCCCCGAGCTACCAATACCAACCCACTGATGATGATCTATTGATGCAACTCACTAATGAAAAAATTGTAAATTTGGAAAACTCGTGAAATGAGCCAATGTTGCCCCCCAAAACACCCCAAACAATGGATTTTGAAAAATTAATGGACCAAGGAGGTCGAGGCCATTTCAAATATCTAAATTATTATCAATAATTTTTACCATATTATTAATGCATTGGTAATATTTAGTGATGGTTGGGACATGAAATTATATATCCTCTCAATGCATCAATAGGTCTTACAAGACATACTAGTTTGGGTAATTTAGTGTATGCCTTTCACATTTAATTATAATTTATTTTCATAAGGACTTGATGGTATATATATGTCTTATAATGTGAACTTTATGGTATGTATGATATATTGGTAGAAGGCATTGATGGTATGATTATGATGTTTGACATTGTTCATTCCATCACTAAGAAAGTAGTTATTATTTTCCATGTGATTGTTTATATTGGTATTCAATTTATGGATATGTTAAGATCATTTATTTCATCGTTAGATTTATTAATTACTACCATATTATTTATTTCATTCTTAGCTTCTCTCGTATGCTACCCCTTATTGATTTTCTGACATAACCCTTTTCTTAATTATTTCCCATTTCACTTGGAAACCATAAAGACTACTGCATATGATGTATGGACTTTCAAAGGGAAATAATAAATATTTTATGTTTTCATATGACGTAGTTTTAGCTTTCCATTTAATGTAATTTTCATTTATTTATTTATTTTATAGAGACTATTAATCTATTGTATCTTGAGTAATGTGATCTACAAATTCTATACCATTGTAGTAAAATAACCACCATCTCCGAATTAATGGATTTAGGTGTTACATTAATTCCTCTTGTCCCTTCATTTTTATTTACTTATGTTTAATTTCATGTACTTATATAAGTGTATCTAATTTTGTCATAAGGTTTAATTTCAAGGTGATTGGTTGTGTTGTATGGATTCATGATCCTAGATAAATATTATATTGATGATGATATCTTCCAAAACATCAAGTTTCCTTGGTCCACACTTCAGGGTAGAGGTTTGATCATTTAGAAGAGAGTGATTTTAGAATGAAAATGTTTTATTAGATCTCGGTTTAGAGTTTTGAAGGGAATATTAAGCAAAAAATTCTATAAAACATGAGGTACTTGTCATTTACCCACTTTGAATTTAGTGGGAATTTTTTATCTTCGAGAGATAGTGTTAGAAGAGGGAAAGTTGAGGCTAGGTAATTTCAATGGATCAAAATTTGGATTTTTAAAAATTAAAGTGGAGGAATACCATTATAAATGGATATAAATATTCTATTGATTGGGGGTAATACCAAAGAAATGGAAAATTTAGAATCCTAAGGACTTTGCATAGAGGATTTAGAAGCTTTTTTGGATGATGTTATCCCAAAATGTGGCCTTCAACATTTGTGATGTTATAACAACATTAGAATTTATGGTTAATTTTGTGAATAAATATTATAATCACTCTATAATAAAAAACGAGTTCGTGATTCAATGAAATTTCACTGTGATTATTTTAGTTTTTAATCATTTCAATGAGTCAAAACCAATCTTGATCTAGCTATAATGTTTGAGTGAAGTTCATTAAAGGTTTTTGTGCCTTGATTCATATATCATCGCTTCCATATTCATGGGATATGATGGTGTCTACTATGATTAACTCAATGGAAAGGATGTCTTGGTCTTTGAGGAGAACCATGATCAGATCTTCAATAAAGATATCTAGTAATATTACATGGACAATATCAATATATCTATGAGAGGTGGGAGGGTTGAATCAATGATATATTTTTCTTTTAATTTTATTTCTTTTGAAAATTAATTTTCTCCTGTTAAAGATTTATCACTTTTCTTAAAACAAAACAATCACACATCCATAGGAACACAAGTATTTACAAGGTTCACTACTTAACAATAGTATCTAAGTCATTGGTATGATATAGAAACAATCCAAAATAAAAAAAATCCACTATAAAAAATCCTTTTTTGTGGATACAAACAAGTAGGATATAGACTAAAAATTGTGTATAAATAAGATCAATACAACAGTACATGCTATTCAAGTAGTTTGAAATGATTTGATTCATGTTTTTTTAACAATTTAAGAAACGTTCACCAATTTCTTCTAAACATGTTATTGTGATTCCTTATAAAACATAAATTATATAACCTTTAAAACAATTCTTCACTTTTCTACACAAAAATCGGTAATAAATTCTTAGACTTCATATTGATACTCAGTCTAATATCCCAATCAAATTACTCAGTTAAAAAATATATGTCTTCTAGAATACTATTGAAAAAATTCTGAATTGCTTCATCCTTAGTATAGAAATCATAGTATGATTTCCCAATCTGATGACCTAGTCTAATCTGATAACCACTAAATACAATCTTCCTTCTTCATCTTCTTCTATTATGAAAACTTCTTCAAGAATTCCCTTTCTAGAAATCCATTTCTCACTAAAACATCAAACAATCTCTCTCTTACTTAGTATGTAAATAGTGTTCTAATCTATCATAAAGTGAAAACTACTCTATCCCTTATATAGGTGTTTCAAAATTAGTTTAGGTAGGAATATAAAAAGTTATTTTTCATTAAAAAGTTTCCTAAAACTTTAATTAACACATTATTTTGACTTCATCTTTGACTAATTCAGTGCTTCTATACTCTTCATAATTCTTCTTGAACCTTCTCTAATATTCTGAAATCTTCAAATCACTTCATAATTTCTAACCACAATTCATTATGATTCCTATTTTCATTCTTATTTCTTAATTATGATGAATAAATTTGTATGACAGTAGATTATTTATTATGTTGATCCTAACTAATATATCATATAGAAAACAAATGAATTATCATTATGATTCTCAGTACCAAATGTAGGATATGAAACATTAAACTTATTCTACCATAAACATAGTCATAACTTCTAATGATTTCTACACTTCCTTGGAAACACATCAGCACCAACTTCAAAAATCCTTGAAAATAATTTTTAAACATTTCATATTTTCTTCTTTTTCCTAGGACAGGTGATCCTAAGTCTGATGATGTTATTGATGTTACACCACATCTGATGGATTAGTCTCTATATCACTATGATGATTGTTGTCTCCTCTAATTCAATGATTCAACACCAAATATTGTCCGATGACTCTTAACCCATTTTATGAAATCAAACAACAGATCTTATTTCTCTCTTAACCCACTTATTAAGGAAATATGACTTCTTTTTTGACCAAATTGATACAATAAAATTTATCATGATGAAAATGGTTGACGAAAATGTTGATTTATCCTTGATACCATTTTTCATTGGTCACAACAACACCCACTTTATGTTCTTTTTCATTGGTCCCAATAACTTGAAATAGAAAAATTATTCCTCAAATTGATTGGTGGAACACTATGTCAAATGGATAGGTATCTGTAGTTCCATTTTTCCTTTCCTGATTATGGTATAAAAAACTTCCATAATTCAACAACTTATATCTCTAAATATTTGTGTAGTGACCCTGCCCCCAACAAGCCCGAATCTGATGTCTACTACCATTACATTAGCATGATTACAAGGAATCAAATCCTGAAGGACCAATTGGTTTAGTAGTATTGGTAAACCAAATACATAAAGGAGTCTTTTATTACAAATGAATACAATAATAATAATATAAGTTTTTTCTTTTTTGGATAACTTTATTCCATCTTGGTTTTCATTGAATATATTTCTTAGTATACTTATTTGATTCTTGGGGAAAGAAATTAAATTATGGTTATCTCAAATGCTCAGTATGGGTAAATTAAAATCGTAGAAATAATGAATCAATTAAATAATAATTATGTCATGGTAAATAACTGAACACACATACCATTTAATAAAAAAACTAAGAAGGAAGTGAATAAACAATATGGAAAAATAATAACTGGAACACATGGAATTCAAATAACTAGATAAGGTAAAATCAATATGGAAAGGTAAGAAACTGAATCACATTCTATTTAATCAATAAACTGAAAATTAAATATATCCAGAGATATATTGACACAAAATCTGTTGGATGAATAATAAATGAAACAAAATGAGGAAAATACTTAATTATTGGATGATATGTTTTCTAATTACATGGAATCATTACCTTCAAGACCTTTCACAAGGTAATTTGTCATATCAGTTAAAAATCCATATAAGGTGGTTAGACATCTAACTCGTCCAATTATACTACCAATGCATCAAGGGTCTATCTGTAACGACCCAATCTTTTTGAGTAGTATATTAACTTACTCTTAATGATTTAATAAGATGTTAACGGTTAATGCAGAAAGAGGATTCTATGGCTTCATCCAGTAGACTCGACCCTTATGAAGCCCTCTTATCAGAGCTTGGGAAGGAGGTAGCATCTGTGGGCTTCGCTTTGTACCAAGCCCAAGCCGAACTCTAGCGTGTCAAGCTTGAACGGAAACACCTACGGGAGAAGTTCAAGTTAGTAGAGATTACTACTAGGGCAATGTTATCTGAGCCTCCCTCAGATTCTCTCACCATAGCACACCTTACACTTAGGTCTTATGCCGGTGTTATAAGGGGCTATGTGACGAGACCCTAGCTTCCTTGTGTAATCCTTTCGGGTGAATAAATTGAGATCTCTTCCTTTAGTGATGTTTGTGGAATTTCTTTTGTCCGGATAATTTTAGGATATATTTTATTGATGAATTTTTGAAAAAGAGATATTTTAAAATATTTATGTAAACCCTAAATAATTAATGGTGTGTAATGATTTTCAAAAAATGTTCTTCTACAAAAGTGTTCAGTAAGGAATTTTGAGTCTAATAAGATCAACTTAATTTTTGATGAATAGTAAATTATGAATAGTGATTTTATGCTTAGGATTAGTAATGTGACCAAATGGATTAGTAATTTCACTCAAAGAAAGTTTTAATATAATTTAGACACCTAGATTAAGTAATGTGATTCAATAAAATGGGTAAATAACGGTTTCATAAATTATTAGTCAAGTATTAGTTTTTTCGGGTGAATAGTTTTTTTAATTAAAAATTTAATTAAAAATAATTAGAAAATTATTTTTATAAAAAGGAATTTATTTTTGAACTCAGAGCATCGATATTATGTTAAGGTAATTTTTGGGGATTTTTCTGAAAAAAATGAATTCTCGATGAATAGTGTTTTTATTTAAAAATTAAATTAAAAATATTTAGAAAATTATTTTTATAAAATGGATTTCATTTTTGAAATCAGACCATTGATATTTGGTTAAGGTGAAATTTTGGGATTATTCTGAGAAAGTTGAATTTTCGATGAATAGTGAAAATATAGTTTTTAAGTTACGGGTGTTTAATGACATCATTAAATGATGTATTAAGTATATATTCAATATGGTCGAATTATGAATAGTAAGATAAGGTATGAGGTGTCCCAAGTGGCCAAAACCATGGGCAAATACCATGGTCAAGCCCTTGGTTTTGCCAAAACCACTAATGAGGTGTCCCTTGGCCATTAATGCCTTGTCCCCTCACTTTCCCTATAAATACCCACCCTTTCCTCCTTTAGTTTTCACTCCCAACTCTCCCCCAACGAAGTTAGGGTCTCCTTACCTCTCAAGGAGTCCTCCCAAGGTTCCCCCAAGCCCTCAATGTCCAAACCATTGAGTTCCAAGAGTCACGTTTTAAGGCAAGGGATCTGACTCCTCTCTTTCTTTTCAAGTGATCTCTTTTATGTCAGTTCTTTTATGCTCCATGTTATTATGTGAGAGGATGTTCTTTTATATTCCTCTTACTGCACTTTCATGTTTATATGATGATAGATCCCCTCTTACTCTCATCATTTCGTTTTATGAAGGTTTAAGTGACGCCGTTAGGCTGCCGAATTTTTAAGTGATTCTTTCACCCTTCTCATTTTTCAAGTTCAATTTTCATGTCAAATATTTCAAGTTCCTTTTTATTATGTTGGGGTATGATCTCTATATCTATCATACTGATCTCTTATGATCATATGATGAGAGACCCTATTTGATCTGTTCAATTCATTTTTGTTGAAGTTTAAGTGACGCCGTTAGGCTGCCGAATTTTCATAAGAGAAATCAAATTTTTGTCTTCCTTCCATGTTTTTCATTTCAAATGGTATGTCCTTGAAATTGCATCACCATGTCCATATATCCTTCTTATTCTGTCCCTATACTGTTTTATGGGTCAATTATTATTGTTCGACCCATGTTCCCTCTCTTTTCAAAGTTTCCTAAAACCTTGTAACATAGCTGTTATGTTGCAGAATTTTCGTCTCAAAATGCCTCTCTTTTCTCAAAATTATTTTATGTTATAAAGTGAATACTCAAATATCTACATGGGTATTCACATATATATCAAAAAATTTTATTTTAAATTCTGGGATTTACATACATGATACCCGCTTTCCATTTCTGTGGGTTTAAAGTAACATAAAGATCATGTCTTTAAAGCAGTTTTTAAAACATTATGATTATGAAATGAAACTCATTTATCTTATGCTATATTGGTTATTTATGAAATTTTTAATGATGATATATGTGGATCACATGATAATAAAGGCAAATTTAAGGGTGCGCCCTGATAGCGCTCCAATTCATTGGGTAAAGACTTAATCTCTAGAGATGACCATTTTAACGATGCCTTGGTGAATAACCTTGGTAATTTTTAACGACACCTTGGGGATGGACCTTGGTGAAAAGAAATGATTTTCAATATTAAATGTTGCAGCCACATCTTCAAGTTATGAAAAATGTTATTTTTATTATGATGTATCTCATGATTTCTTTCTCATGCCTTAAAGTTCTTTTCATGTCCTTATTGAAGTATCTCAAGTTCACATGTAAAATGTTTCTCTTGTTTCCCTTACTGGGCCTTCTGCTCACCCTTTCTTTTGATGTATGTCCCCAAGTTATGAGATGCAGTAATGAACCTAGGATTAACTAAAGGAGAATCCTTTCAAGTGTTTAAGAATAATGTTTTTTTTCATGTATTATGTTCCTTGTTTACAAGACACTAAACCTTAACGATCCTCAGTTCCGTGTAATGAAATGAAAGTTATGTTATAAAAGACGGGATGCTATACTATCTATAATTGGCCCCCACCTATGTCATACCTATCTAAAAAATTACTCATATATCTAATAATCAATTTAACAATGTGCCTTATCAAATATATTTATAGAGTATAATATATGTATTTATCAATATTTACTCACATAATCAAATAACTTTCAAAGTAAACACCATATGAAAATGTTATATGGTTTAGGCAATGAACATGTCAATGATAAATGATACAGATAATTACAGGAAATAAAATGTTAAATAAAAATAATAAATTTAATATTTCAATGGGACTAATGAAGGAATCAAGGTAATGAATGTTAATAATATCCTTGTCCAAGTCAATCGTAAACCATCCAGTGGAAGAATAAGGATGGTATCAATACAAAATAAACCAAGTGAAGTAAAAATATAGGGTTGTTTTCATTGATAAATAGACATAAAAGATATTTTGAAAACATTCTTGAGGAAAATTTCCTTTTAATTTTGAAAAACATTTGGAAAATCCTTTTCTTTGAAAATAGTCTTTTTATATGAAAATAAGTTCTCCAACTAAAGTAATAAATGAAGTTGAGTTTTCTTAAAAACATTTTCGAAAACATTTTAAGAACCCAGAGTGTAAAATGGAACTATTACATAGAAAATTTCATGAATAACCAGAGGAGAATAAAATTAAAGGTTTTATTAGACAATGATTAAGTAATTTCCCTATATGTAAATTCAAAGGTAAAAAATCACGAACAAAATGAGATTGTGAAGTGAACCCTTGAGAAGACCTTAACATTGACATGAGAATTAGTCAAGGAATATATTGTGTGTATCAACTATAAATCCACATAAGGGAAGTGTAAATACATTAATATATTTTCAAAAGATTTTATACACATAATCACAAAATATTAATGAAAAAGTGTAAGTAATAAAACCCAATGAAAATAAATTAGGTTATTAAATTATTTTTTATTTGGTAACTTTTAGCTCAAACCCCCTTAGATTATTCAAATTAAAAATAAAAATATCATCAATAATGAATGAATCAAGATATTATATGATATAGTGGGAGTATGTACACAGTATATAATAACTTAGGTCTACAAAAATAAAGGTACATTATTAATCGAAAGGTAAAAACCACAACATGAAGTGATATTGAAAATATAATAATTAAAAAATTTCTTGAGGAGAATAATATTTAACCATTCCAAAATATCTCTTAACACTTTGAAACATTAGAATCATAATCTATGTGAAGGATTAAAATTCAATGTAACTTTTAATATCATTAGAATAATAATATTCATGATATAACATGTCAAAGTTATGTATATACACCAAATTAAATATACTAGGTGCATAACAACAAATATGTCTCATTAGAAGGTAAATTGATTTAAAATCTCTTGCCGTGTGTTTCATTTTTGGGTGAATATCTTTTATATTATTGAATAATAGTTTTAAAAATGTCACTAACTAATACCATAACCATACACATATTTTTATTATAATATATTAACTTCTTATAAAATCTTATTACCCATTGGATTACAATCTTTTATTATTTTTACTATTTCAGATGTTAATCGCCTAGTTTCTCGAGTTTTTTTAACATAGTATTTGTTATTTCTATCATGGTTTCATCATAGGAATAATTTATAAAATTATTTAAATATAATATATATTCATTATATATGTTTTTCTAATAATTAATAATATTTATATATAATAATGGAATGCATCTTTCATGGAGATGGTATGTCGTATGTAAACATGAACGTACTTCAATTTCTTTATTGAATTACAAGAATAAAAAGAAAATTATATACATTTATATTATAATTAAAGTATTATATTTATTTCATATACATCACATAGGTTCTATAAAATCATTGTTTATACATTCCATGTATAGTGTGAACTAATTACATTGTTTGAAGGGGGGCGGTAATGCACACTTCCACAAACGATGTTATCATATTTACACAAAATCGAAAGCATAAAGGTATCTATTGTATAAAAATTTAAAAATAATAAATATATTATAAATATAATATATAAAATATTAATCATATTTCTTATCCTAATTCAAAATCATGAAATTTGTAAAGGGACAAGCAAATAACTTCGTTTCGTGAGGCGGTAATATTCTATACACATAAATGATAAGTTTGTTACCCATTAGATAGAAGTTTGTGTATGTGTAGGTCAAAACCATGACATAAAACATCTCAATATATTGATGATATTGGTGTTATTATATAATCATGGAATATGAATATTTTAAATTTTGGATAATGGAAGTAAATCAAATGATCTTGAGGACAAATATTACCTCTTAATCAGGTAACTCCTTTTGGATTATACCAAAGGGCTTCCATGGAAAGAATTATGACCTAGGTAATGATTATAGATATAAGGGTGGTATTTTGAGGATATATTTGAGTAGATATTTATTGACCAAAATTTTACTTATATGTGTTAGGAAGTTGGTGGAGAGGAGGGTTTTTTATAGTGGAGGAGTGAAACACTTTTAAATTTTGGAAAAGGGACTTTTACCTACATTTTTTCCAATGAAATTGGCTCTAATAATGGACCAAATTAGATCCAATGAAGGATACGATTGAAATTGAACCATAAAATGGATTTTTGAAAATTTTATAGGCCATTTGGGCCCTTAAGTTTAAGGTTTATTCTGTTGTTATATTTAATTTCACCTTAATCGTTGTAATTAATTTTAATCACTTTTACTAATATTTTTGGTAAAAAATAAGTTTACCTTATAATAAATTATAAAATTTTATAATTCAAAATATGGAATAAAATATGATTTATCCTTATAAATATGTTAGATTAAAAAGTAGTTTTGAATTAAAATTTAGTATTTTTCGTTATTCATTAAAAAAAGAAACATCACAGAAAAATAAAAAAAATCACACTAATAAAATTTTCTATATAAAATTAAAATATTAATATTATATTAACATATAATCTTTATAAAAGTTCCAAAATTTGGATTTTAAATAAGTTCTCCATTAAAAAGGTGGAAAAGGTGGCTTGATGAAAATATAGTATTTTATGCATAAAATTGGGTTTGTTTTTATCTTATGTCTATCGAACCTATTGGATTAATGTAAAAATATTTTATTGAATATAATATATAAATATATATTACATTAATATCACTCAAATTTATTAATTTATTTAATTTATTAGGATAAAATAGCTTTGCAAGAATAAAAATAGTTTTCCATAAAAAAATTACCTTTATATTCAATCAGTTCTTATATTAATTTTTCATTAATTAGTAAAAAATGAATTAATTTCATATTTTTATAAACCATATATTTTCATAAGTTAGTTATTATTATTCTTAACTACTAATTTAAAAGCTAGGTTATATCTTATTATATTGAATAATAATATATTTAATAAAATATTATTGTTCGGTTAAATCTTGTTGTTGTGTGTAATGCAAGTTATCAAACAAGGTCATTCATTCATGTAACAAAAGATAAATTCGTGTTTGTGTTCATTTAAATACAAATAATATATTAAATAAATTAAAATAGTAAATATATTATTAATTATCTATATATTATGTTCCCTTACACACTTATTGTTGCGTATCATACACATTATTGCATACAATTTTCTTACTTTATAATTTCGGGGCATTACATTATCCCCACCTTAATTAAATTCTATCCTTGAAATTTAATCTCATTCTTAGTGATAGATTGTTTGATATTTACTTTGTTTAAAATAAGAAAATTGTGATAATGGTTCATAAGAAATCCACTATAAAACAGAGAATGAGATGTACAAAGGTCACACAGAATAACATATTACTAGGTCTCTAAGTAGGATAACATTAGTGGAAAGTATAGATATTTGCATAGGGAAAAAGAATAAATATTTATATTTACTGACTTAGGTAATCAATAAAAAAATTGTATGATCAATGGAAAGTCGAGGGCCTCAAATCCATAAATCTGTGATGATTTAAAAGACCATTGATTCAATAAAAAGTAAGGTATTAGGAAAACATTTTTTTAGATCCTTTTCCTCAAGTTGATAAATTCCATTACTACATAAGAATATAATAAAATTTACTTACATGGTATATTTTAATTTCATATGAACAATTCCATTTTTTGGTTATGCTTTGATCAAATTCTAATTTATCCCTTACTTCAAGAAATGGGTATCCAAAAATTAACATTGATTCATGAAGCACGGAAGTAATAATTTAGCGGATCTTAAGGCCCATAAAAGAGTGAAAAGTATTTACATTTGTCTCTAACTGCTCTCCAAATTCAACATATTTATGAAATTAATATCTAAACCAAAAAAATACACAATTAGTTCATAATTAATTTTTATTCATTAAATTGATCAACAAGAAAGAATTAGTTTTTAACTTGGACATTTCAAAGGGCAGTGGTTGGTGTTAATCTCTTATCATCCTTTGATCATGGGTTTAATACCCACAACCTTACCAAACATGATTGGTTGCCACTCGGGATACAATTTTTCTTTTTCTAGAACCATATTAATATAATTTCTATATATAAATATAATTTAAATCCTTGAAGTAAGGTTAATAACTAAATGGCCTTTTAAATAATTTTTTCAATACAACCTGAACACATAAATACTTCAACTTTTTAATTTCAACATAGGTCCTTCCTTGGACTATGATTTATCCTAGGTGACTCATTGTCATTTTCTATTCAAATAAATCATAATGGTTTGTAAGGAAAGAGTGAATTTTCATATGCATACCAACCAGGAGTTTCAAACTAGATGCAACGTAAGGCTCGTTGTCATGTTCTAGGTTACACCGGGTTGGGCTCGACACACCTTATCGAAGTTGCTACTCCTGGGTATATATATGATAGAACTGCATCCACTTGTAGAATATAGATAGGGATGTATTTCTAGTAAAACTACCTAATATCTATCTATTAAAAAAATTTAGGGTTTTAATCTATAATTAATCTCATTTTTCTTCTTTATGTTTATGTTCTCTAGTCTATGTTTTCTGAAATCTAGTTTACAAGGTTGCTACTAAACTTCCCTTCATAAATATCTAGCGACTTGACCCCAAAAAGCCTGGAATCGGTGTCTAATCCCATTACATAAGAATTATTACAAGGAATTAAATCCCAAAGGACTAATCCATTTAGTAGTATTGGTAAACCAAATAAAAACATGAGTCTTCTAAGACAAATTAATACACGAATTAAAATATGATTTTTTTCTTAAGATGATAACTTTATTCCATCTAGAATATTATTGAATATATTTCTGAGTATACTTATTGTTTTCTTTGGGAAAGTAAATAAAATAAGGGTGATCTCAAATGGTTAGTAATTGTAAAGTATAGTGGAAGCTATAATGAATTAATGAGAATAATAATTATGGGATGGTAAATAACTCAACACACATACCATGTAATCAAAAAACTAAGAAGAAAGTGAATAAAAAATATGGAAAGGTAATAACTGGAACACATTCCATTCCAATAACTAGATAAGGAAAAATAAATATGGAAAGGTAATAAACTAAAACACATTACATTTAATCAATTAACTAAAAATGAAATGTATCCATAGATATGTCAATGAAAAATAGCATGGATGAATAATAACTGAAACTAAATGAGGGAAATGATTAATTATTAGACACCTTGTTTCCTAGGTAAATGGAACCATTACCATCAAGGCCTTTGACAATACAGATCATCATATCAGGTAAATACCCATCTAAGGAATCTAGCCAACTAACTCGGTTCACAAGACTACCGATGTATCGAGGGGTTACCTATAACTGAGTCTCACATTTTTCATACCTATCCAAATCATTCCTCATATATCAAATAATCTATTTAACAATGTGACTTATCAAATATACCTATTGAGTAGAAGATACAAACGTATCAATATTTCCCCACATAATCAAATAAATTTCAATGTAAACACCATATGAAAAATGGTATATACTTTAGGCAGTGAATATATCCATGAAAGTTGATATGGATAATTTTGGGAAATTCAATGTTAAATTATCATAGGGAATTTCATATTTCGAGGGGACTACAAAAGGAATCAATGAAGGGAATTGGAATATTATTCTTTTCCAAATCAATCACAAACCATCCAGAGGAAGAATAAGGATAGTTTCAATTCAAAATATCCCATGTGGAGTAAAAATAGAGGGGTTTTGTCATTTATTAATAGATATAAAAGATATTTTAAAAACATTATTGAGTAAAATGTCATTTTCATTTTGAAAAAAAATTTGAAAATCATTTTATTTGAAAATATGGTATTTAGAAGTAAATCGGTTCTCTGAATAAAGGGACAAATGAAGTCGTGTTTTCCTAAAAACATGTTTTAAAACATTTTAAATACCAAAGAGTGGGAAAATTGTACTATTACTTAAAAAGGTCATGAATAAATAGAGTAGAATGAAATGAAAGTGTTTATTAGAAAATTATCAAGTAATTTCCTCAGATGGAAATTTAAATGTAAAAAATCCAAAAAAAAATGAGATTGTGAAGTAAATCCTTGAAAATACCATAACATTTATGTGAGAATCAATCAATGAATATATTATTTGTATCAATTGTAAATCCTCATAATATAAGTGGAAATATATAAATAGATTTTAAAATTTATTTATACACATAATCATACAATATTAATGACAATGATGAAGTAATATAAACCAATGAAAATAAATTGTGTTCTGAAATTCTTTTCCACTTGGGACTTTTAACAAAAATCCCATTATATAATTCAAATTGAATCATAAAATATTTTGAAAAGTGAATGAATCATGATATTATAGGAAAAAATGGTTGTATATACACCATATATAAGAAATTAGGTGAATACTAATAAAGTGATTATTTCAATAGAAATTTAACAATGAAAAAATATGTTAGATTTCAAGATAATCATTAAAAATATTCATGAGAAAAATAATCCTTAAACATTCCAATGTGTCTAATTACACTTTGAAACGTTTGAATCATAATATTAATGACGTAATAAAATTAAATGAAACTTATAATATCATGAGAATAAGGAGATTTCTAATATAACATTTCAAAGGTGGTATATACACAATATCATATAAATTTGGTGCATAATATCAAATAAGTCTCAATACAATATAAATTGAGACAAAAACCCTTACCTTGTTTTTACTTTTTCGGTGAATGTCCATTAATATCTGGTATAATGGTTTTAAACATGTCACTAAACAATACCAGAACCATAATAATATTTATAATATCATATATTAACTTCTTAAAAAATATTATTACCCATTTGATAACAATCTTTTATTATTTTCACTATTTTGGGTGTTAATTGCCTAGTCTATAGAGAATGTTTTAACTTGTAATTTTTTGTTTCCATCATGGTTACATAATATCCATAATTTAAAACATTGGGTAAATATAATATATATTAAGTATGTATTAATTTATAAAATCTATATTATTTGGAGATAATGAATTAATTACATCATTTATGGAGACGATAGGTCGACCATACGCATGAGCGCTACTTTCATTTCTTTATCCTATTAAAATAATGAAAATAAAATTATACATATGTGTATTTTAATTAAATTATTATATTTATGTCATATATGTCACATAAGATTAATAAAACCATTCTTTAAACATTCCAATTATTGTGTGAACGAATCACATCACTTTGAGGGGGTGGTAATCCACACTTCTACAAACGATGTTATCATATTTACACAAAATGGAAAGAGTAAGGGTATGTGTTGTATAAAAATTAAATAAGCATAATGATATTATAAATATCATATATAACATATATAAAAATATTTTAAATCATAACTCCCAACCATGAAAGGTGTTAAAGGAAAAAACGAACAACATTATTTCGTTAGATAGTAATTCACCGTACACATAAAGGGTAAGTTAGTAACCCATTAGATGGAATTTTTTATAAGTATAGGTCAAACCCATTGATATTAAAAAATATAATTATATTTAGGATAATATTTTTATTATATAATCATGGAATAAGAATATTTTATGGGGTGGATAATGGAAATAAAACTATATGGGTTAAGGATATATCTTACCACTTAAACGGGTAACGTCTTTTGGTTTGCACCTAAGGGATTCCATGGATAGGTTTTTTACCAAGGATAGGATTATAGATTGAGGGTAGTGATATTTTTAAGCTATATGGGAAGATATTGGTTGATCCAAAGTGTCTCCATTGGTGTGAGTAAGTGGGAGTAGAGGAGGCCTTTCATAGAGGAGGAGGAGTGGCAATATTGTAAATTTTAGAGAATGGAATTCCACACATGTTTTTTGACTTTTAAAGTTCCTCAAATAGTAGAGAAAATTCTATAAAAATGATTATTGGGTATAAATATGACCATGTAATGGATTTTGGACGAGTTTATAGGTCATTTGGTCAATTGAGTGTAAGGTTTTGTCCCTCGATAAGCATAATTTCACTATAATCATTCTAATTAATATTAATCACTTCCAATAATATTTTTGGTAAAATATTAAGTTTACATTATTATATATTATAAATTATTATTATTATAAATATTGAATCAATTTTTAATAATTCAATCACAGAATTGGAATAAATTAATTTAAAATTAGTCTCGTAGATGGGATGACAATGGAGGTTTGAAAATTAAAAATAATGAAAAGTTTACAATGATTTTACATTAAATTTCAAATTTAATTTGATTAAAATGATCTAAATTGGATCAATTTATAAAAAATGGATCTAATTCAACCTTAAACACAATTTAAAATATGATTTATCGTTATAAATAAAATATATGAGAAAACCGTTTAGAATTAAAATTTAGTATTTTTCATTATTCATTAAAAAATGAAACTGCATAGAAAAATACCAAAAAATAACCCTAACCAAATTTTTATTTTTATATTTCAAAGATTAAGTTTAGTTCGACATATAATTTTTATAAAAGTTCTAAAATTATATTTAAAATCGGGTTTCCACTGAAAGAAGTAGAAGTTCCTTAATAAAAATATAGTATTTTATTCATAAAATTAGGATTTCTCTTATCTTATGTCTATCGAATCTATTGGATGAATATAAAAAATATTTTATTTAATATAATATATATATATATATATTACTTTCATATCACTCACTAATTATAACTATTTTAATTCATTAGGATAAAAGAGCTTTTTGAGCATAAAAATAGTTTTCTATAAAAAAATTCCATTTATATTCAATTAGTTATTAAATTAATTTCTAATTAATTAGTAACCAATGAATTCATTCATTATTTTTGAAAACCATATATTTTCATAAGTTTGTTAATATTATTCATAACTTCTAATTTAATGGAAAGGTTATATCTTAATACAATAAATAAAAATATATTGAAAATATATTGGTGTTCAGTTAAAACATGGTGTTACATGTAATGAAATCTATCGAACAAGGTCATTATTATAGGTAATGAAAGATAACTTAGTATTTTTGGGAATTTAAATATATAGAAAATATTGAATTTTTTCAAAATAGTAAATATATTATAAATTCTCAGGATATTATATTCCCTCAAGTGCTTGGTGTTGTGTGTCATACATGCTATTATATACAATGTTCTTACATTATAATTTTAGAGTGTTAGAATTTGTATCTTATGGACTATTGGTATGACTAAAAACTAGCATCTTCTTCATCTTATGTTTTAAACAAAAAACATAACCTTTAAACAATTATATGTCTAGTGATCTCACACTAATGAACTGAGGCCAAAAAGGTTTGAATTTCTTCTTTCACAAGATCCTTCTTGTAGTCATTACTTCCTCATTACTGTGAGAACATTTAAGATCAGTAGAGAATCATCTAAATTAAAATGTAAAGTTTTTATTACTTTACTTTAGTTTATATTCTTATATATTTCCATCCAAACCTCAATATGATTTCCAAAACTCAGACACCTTTTCTCCATTTCTTCCATAAGTCTTGCATCATAATCTCCCATAAAACTTATGATTTATGAGAACTTAATGATCATCAAAGAGTTTTTAGATGTACATTGGATCCATTCAAAATCTAATACCCTCCCTCATTCTGATTCAAAATTTCGTTCTGGACACTAGATAAGTTATTTGAACCTTTTCTCCTTGAAAACTCATTTACAACATAATAGACATTCTTAATCATTTTTTATCTGATATTCCAAATCATTCTATATCCGATATTTTGATTAGGATTCAACCTTTCATACTTTTTAAATAATCATAAAAACATAAAAACAGGATTGATTTATTTTCTATGACAACAAAATACAATACTTTCAATTCAAACCTCTTCCAAAAACCACTTGTTCTAACTTGGTCCCAACAATATCTCCCTTTAAATTTTATTATCAATAAAGCTTCATAAATCACTGAAATTTGTAACCTCAAGCTATGTACCACTTATCAATAAATTCTAATCCTACATGAGCTAACTCATTATAGGATACAAGAATCATTGATAGCAAAATCATTTTTTCCAAAAGTAGTGACTCATTAAACTTATTCAAATTTGCAACATTCCTTTACACATTTATTTACTTATTAAATTTAGATATAAACACATGTTTCCTACAACCACTCCAAAAAAAACAAATAATATATTTCACTTGCTTACATGTTGAGTTCACAACAAACCCACAACTCCCCGTTCATATATTCTTCCTTAAAATATTTAACACATATCAATAGATATATTTATGAAACAATTCTCCCCCTTGAAAACACTGTCCAAACACTTTATGAGATAGGGGAAAATATATATACCTCAACCTTGATGAGAAAGATGTTAGACACCCATGATCAACCTAAATTTGAAAAATACTTCCTTTGGTAATGGTTTTGTGAATATGTCAGCAACATGATCTTATGTAATAACATAATCCATCTTCAATTAATTTTTATCCACATACTATTTGATGAAGTTATATTTGATATCAATATGTTTTGAATGATAATGTTGTAATGTATTCATTGTAATGTTAATATCACTCTGATTATCACAAACCAATAGAAAGGGTAATGTCACTTCAACAAGTAAGTCTTACAACTGAGACTTCATCCATAAAAGTTGGGTAGCATCATGGGTAGAAACAACATATTCAGATTCACCTATGGTAAGAGTTACTGAATTTTGTTTCTTTATATAAAAACAAACACAACATTTTTCTAGAAGGAAAACTCCACCATATGTGTATCTTCTATCATCAACATTTCCTTCCCAATTAGTATCTAAATACCTAAAAAAGTCACTACTTTCTAAGCTATCATACTCAATTCCAAAAAAACATTATGCCTTTGATATATCTGAGAATTATTTTTTCAACAAATAGATGTGATTATTTTAGAGAACTATGAAATCTTGAACATAAGGTAACAGTATAAATAAGGTCTAGTCTTGAGGTATTCAAATACAATAAGACTATGATCATCTTCCAAAACTCTTTAGAGATAACTTCCTTACCTTCTCCATAATTAATCTACTTAGTTCCCACTGGAATCAGTGCAGAAACTCATTTCAAATTTTCCATGTCAAACTTCTTAATAATTTCATTAGAATACTTTTCTTAGGAAAAAATATATGTTTCTTCTTTTTTGATATTTCTAACCCAAGAAAGTATTTCATTTCACCCAGCATGAACATCTCAAACAACTTTTTCATTTCATCATCAAATATATCAATGGTTCTTTCTTCATTACCAAAAAAGATAATGTCATCAACTTAAACAATTACAATGAGGGGAAACTCTGGACTTTATTTGATTTAATGATTATTATCAACCCTTCCTTTCTTAAAACTCATCTTTCTTAAAACTCATCTTTCTTAATCAAGTATCGAATTTTTAATAACATTACCCCAAAGATTTCATTAGATCATACAAGTATTTTTTCAACTTATGAAAATAAATTTTATCCATCCCAACAAAAAATGAACATGGTTGTTCAATATAAAATTCTTCATCAAGTTCTCTATTCTGAAATGTTGACCTCACATCCATTTGAAAATTTTTGTAACTTCATAATTCATCAATAGAAAGAAATATTCTTATTGTTTCTATCCTTGAAACAAGAGAAATAAGATTATAAAAATCAACGATTTTAATCTATGATTAACCTTTTTACACCAATCTTACTTTGTTTCTTATCACTTCACAATCATCATTCAGCTTGTTCTGAAAAACCCAATTTATCCCAATAACATTTCTGTTATTTTTTATTAGTTAAGAGTTACCATGTATTATTCATTTCAATCTGATCCAACTCTTAATTCATAACCTGAACCCATTTTGGATACTCAAAATCTTCATTCACATATTTCATCTCAACATTTTATTATGAAGAAGTATGTGTAATAGATTTTTTTGTTCTTCTTGTTTGAAACTTTTGATGTTGATCACCAATTATGTTTTCATCTTCCACTTTCTTCCTCAGTCTGGGATGAATTTTTCATTATTCTTCTTCATCACTATAAATAGTTGAGTCTAATTATTCTACTTGAGTAGGATTATAATTTTTTCATCCATATGAAGACCCTTAACGAAAAAATCTTTCATTTTATCCATCTTCAAAATCTGTATGAGCTTTTTTACAATCTTCCACAACATTTTTAATAACTTTCACATCAACAGAGTCAACTGATATTCCTATCTCTTTGTTAAAACATTTTTATCATCTTCCTTATATAGAATAGCTAATAACAATTTCATCTTCACCTATACAATCAAACCTTCCAAGGTCTCCACCTTTCTTCTTTATGATGTATGGACTCCCAAAAACTCTTAATCATTTCAAACCTGGAGTTTTTTCATATAACATTACATATAGAGTCATATTTGAACTTATATTATAGAAACATTGATTTTGAATATACATAGTAGTGCTCGTGGCTTGCCTCCAAAATTAATGATAGAGACCATGTTCAAGTAACATAGTCCACCCCATTTTAACCAAACTTCTATTTTTTCTATCAGCAATACCATTTTTAAGGTGTATAGGGTGTAATGGAATCATACCAAATTCCATGCTTCTAAAGATAAATTTAAAAATATGTATTTTTTTTATCCAACATCTTTTTTAGTTATCAACTTCTTCACTAAATACTCACATTCCTTCTTAGATTTTATCCAGATACATGTAAACATTTTCAGATCATATGACTTTTGTTTCATATACATAACTCAAGTAATGCGATTAAAGTCATCAATGAAAGTAATGAAGTACTTATATTTGTGAGTTGATTGTTTTCTAATTGGACCAAATATATCAAAATTAATAAGTCCCAATTGTCATTTTGAACAAATTTCACCTTTATTATTCAAAGAGTTTTTAGTCATTCCATCCTGAAAAAAAGAATGCAACATCAATCTCTTCTTCTTGACATATCAGGAGCTCCACAGACATTGTCTCTCTTTGATAACATAATCATGTTTCTCTGGAATTCATTTACTATCCTTTTATGCCACAAATTATTCACTTCTATAATACTTAATTTACAATAGTTTTTAACCTCACTAACTTGGAACATGTTTCCTTTTTTATGTCGGTCTCTTGTAAATATCTTTCTATATTCATCTTTTTTCATAATAAACCCATCATTTCTAAAAATAACTTCATTACCTTAATCAAAAGGTTTGGAAACACTTAGAAAGTTCTATTTCATCCCACTATAAAAGAAATATTTATTGGACTTTAAATTTTCTTCCCCGATAATATAAAATCCAACACCTTTGATTCTGAGGGATTCATTATTACGAAATGACACTTTTCCTTCATTGAGTATTTCACATTCTTCAAAAAAGATAAGTCTCTTAGAATATGAGGAGAGCACCCACTATCCAAGATCTAATGGTTTTCTCTTTTTCTATATTTGAGAGTGGTTTCAAAAATAAGATATTTTCCATTCCCTATATCTTTTCTAACATATTCCCTCTAAAAGTTTTTAAAAACAATTTTTTGTGCCGGTAATATAATAAGACGAACTTTTTCAAGATGTCCAGTTTTTTCACATCTTTCAAAAATATTTTCCAAATGTTTGAATCTATTTTAAACTTTTACACCAACCTTCTCATGTTTCTTCAAAACAACCTTATTATAATTATTGCTTTGATAAGATTGACTCACCCTCAAACTTTTCCTTTTGAAATTTTTGAAATATTTATAATATTTTTTATTAAACCAACACATATGTTATGTCTACCTGAATCTACCACAATACCAGTAGTATCCATAAAAATAATTTTTACCTCTATAAATTCTATATGGTATGGAGTTGTGCCCATATTTCTTATCAACATAATTTTTTTAACATCAAAATATTATTTAGTCACATACATCTTTTTCAAAACTGGGAACTTATTCTTCAGCTCGGTTTTCCATTCAGCCTTATCAGAACCGTAAGTTGTAGAAACATTTCTGGACTCATATGTAAATACCCTGAAATTTCAAGGAACAATTTTTCTTTATTTTCTTCGGGATTTTACGAGAACGCGGTTTCTGACGGAACCTGATTCTGAGGCCCGGTGTTCCCAGAATCAATTTTCAAAGTTTGGCTCGGGTAGGTTCAGTGAACGAACGAGCGGGTTTTCCTAACTTTTGAACCGGTGCTCAGAATTGAAATCTGATGGCACCGATGGAATCGAAGTGCCGGTAATTGCTTAGGAACACCTTTTCTAGAGTTGCGTTTGCTCGGGTGTGGTTTTAAAATTTTTTTGGGTTAAGTAAATGAATAAAATAAAATGGGCAACCAATTTATTTTATTTTAAGTTGTTTAACCTAAGCTAAGTGGTTGAAGTGGGACCCACTCTATCCTACACCACTAGGTAGGATATTTGTAGGGTGGGGCCCACATGAGCCCCACCTTTTCAAATTCCACGAAACCCCTACCTTTAATTAGGTAACGCACCTGCACCCCCTTTTTAAATGTAAGTCAACTCTTGCGTTTAAACTGAATAATAAAAGCCTCATTAATTGGGCGGTTAAAACTCCTCAATTAATTCAATTAATTGATTGATCCAATTTTTGAATTTCAAACTTAAGGCTTGAGTAATAAAATAAGAGGTGGCTTATTTTATTATTGTTGGTCTTGTTGTGTTGAGTTTTTTGATAAAAAGAGAAGTCTTGAAGTTCTTCATTCTTCGTCGAAGAACGCGAAGAACGCACCGCCGCCAACGAGGAACGCCGAACTCCAACGACGGACGAAGGCGAAAGACGCCTTCCTCGGAGATCAACAAACGCCAATGATCCTCTTCTTTCGTAACGATCAATTCTACAATGTACCTTTCCGCGACAAACCTCGTTCGACGACAATGCTTGAGGTAGGGAATTAATTTGAGAATGATATCTTTTCCCATGGGTTTTTCCCTTCTAAAACCAAGAACCCGGATCAACTAAATATTAAGTTGATCCGTGAAAGAATATGTTTGTGGGTTGGGAATTCTTGATTGCGGGGAAACCCGTAGGGGGTTTGATTTTGGTTCATGAATCTTTCTTGACCATCCAAAAATCAATTTTTCTTAAGCCACTTGATATCGGATTAATGGGAGTAGGTCGAGCCGCATGAACACGGTCGAACCTCTTCCCCCTTCGTTAATGTGTTTTTCGCGGCTCGATCAATGGTGGTGCGGTGCAATGGAACTGCGTGGAAACAATGAGGATCATCGGCGAAGAAGCGTGGCGCCATTGCACCGCGCCGCAGAGGCCGAACAAAGTCGCGGCACCATCGCGCCGCGCCGGAAAACCATGAATAGACGTGGTTTGTTTATTTGGTGTGCGGATCGATGATCCATGGAACAATGGGCCACAGGGGTGATTTGAAGGCTTTGTAGCGAAGGGTAGGTCCCGGGAGGACCGCAGGAAAAGAAGGAATTGAAAACGGACCACCGGAGCAACTCTGGTGGTCCGTGAAAGGCGGCGGCGCGCCCCCGGAACGGAACCGTCGCGGCTCAGCCGTGGCGGCGGGCCGAATCGGAACAGCTTAGCCATTCCGGAGGCTGAGCAGCGCAGCTCAAATCCACGCCGGTTACGTCAACCGCGGAGGGTTTGTAACCCCCGCACCCGCTTGCCAAGCGGGTACCGCGCCCTACCAGCGCCAGCGCCAGGCCGGGCTGGGCCGCCCAGGCTGGGCCGCCCAGGCTGGGCCGCCCAGGCCGGGTCGGGACGCGCCCAGGCCGAGCCGGGCCGTGCCCATGTCGAGTCGGGCCGCGCAGGCCGGGCTAGGCCGCGCCATCCGGGCCAGACTGCGCCCAAATGTACCGGACCCGGACCCGGTTCGGGTCGACCCGGTTCGGGCCGACCCGGTTCGGGCCGACCCAGGGGGTCTCGAGTTGGGTCGGATCGTGCCCGAACCCCCTATTTTCGGACAGTTTTGTTCAAACGCCCATATCTTGGGCCAAAGACCTCTGATCGATGCACCGTCAGTTGCGTAGAGATCCTTGGATTGAGAAGGTCGTTTCGGTATATTACACTCTAGTTTTTGGAGAACTTTGTGTATGGCCGAGTTGGTTCGAACACGAAACCAACCGGGCCCTCGGAGTGGAAACGCATATAACTTGAGCTCCGGACGTCTGATTGATGTGCCATCGACTTTGTTGGATTCCTCTTGATGAGACGGAACTTTTGGCATACATCGCCTGAGTTTTGGATGCAGTTGGATAGTGTTCGGGTTGGATTGTACCCGAAATCCAACCGGGCCCATGGAACGGAAAAGATGATAACTTTCAGACCGGATGTCCTTTTGACGAACCGTCAGCGGCGTTGGTGATCATGTTGAGAAAGGGTCCGTATGAGCATACCCTATGAGAGTTCGAGGTACAACCGAGATATGGCTGGGTTGGTTCGCACACGAAACCAACCGGGCCCCTGGGACGAAAAGGCTAGTAACTCAGAGACTGGGCGTCCGACTGACGCGCCGTCTGTTGCGTTGAGACCCCTATGACATGGAGGATCTTTGAGATAATTCTTCGTGGGACTTTGTGATACTTGGAGTATCGAGCAATAGATCATGGAGCGGACCCTCCCAGTGACGAGCTAGCAGAGTGCAAAGACCTAGTAGCTAGCTGAGACATGACGACTGCTGATCTATCATCTCGGTGTGTTTCGGTTAGCCCATTGGGGAGCGCTTGGTTGTAGCGGCAGACCCACAGCGGAGGAGCGCTTGGTTGTAGCGGCAGACCCGCGGTACTCAACAGAAGTAGTACCTCTACAGGCTATGAGGGGTAGTGCTTGGTTGTAGCAGCAGACCTGCGGCGAAGGAACGCTTAGTTGTAGCGGCAGACCCGCGGTACTCAACAGAAGGAGTACCTCTGAAGCCTATGAGGGGGATCGCTTGATTATAGCGGCAGAACCATGGTGGGAAGCACTTGGTTGTAGCAGCAAGCCCACAGTACTCGACTGGTGGAGTACTACAGCAGTCCAAGGTTAGTGGGGCACGCATGGTTGTATCGATAGGCCCACTGTACTCGACAGAGCATGAGTTCTACAACAGTCGTGGTTTCGACTTCATGATTAAATCCTAGTTTGAGCTGAGTCTATAATCTTTGTGTTTCCTCATGATTGAGATGGGTCACTTGATAACTTAGGTATATGTATGGGCATATTCCTGGGTAGTGGTTATCCGTTGATTTCATAATCTTTGTGTTTCCTCATGATTGAGATGGGTTACTTGATAACTTGGGTATATGTAGGGGCATATACCTAAGTAGAGGTTATCTGTTGAGATCTTCTTTGTGGTTATCCTTTTTGGATTTAGTGAGACCTTGAGGGTGTCGGGGTCCCTACTGAGTATCTTTATACTCACCCTTGCATGGGCTATGCCCGCACCTTGTTGTGTTGGTTGCAGACGACGGGCAGCGCAGACAGAGGCCGAGTGTTAGAGGACTAGATGGTACCCGGAGGTGGACCTCACGACGAGATAGTATCCGGTGGTGGACTTCACAACGAGGTGACACTCGGAGGAGGTTGACGGGTGAGAGCATTATGGAGGCTATCTGTACCTACCCTTCAGGTAGGATCCGTGGTGGACGATCCAGGAGCTGCGCTATCTGTATGTACCCTTCAGGTAGGATCCTTGGTGGATGATCCAAAAGTTGCTTGTCACCTTCCGGATGTTTTATCTTTCTCCTTGTACTTTACAGTTGGGCTTGTATTTCCGGAACTTTTACTTTCAGCACAGCTTGTTTCAGTTTTATTTAGTGTTTTACTTCCGCTTGTACTCTGTGGTGTTTTGTTTACTTTTATAAAGGCAATTCCTTCCCAGTTATCGGGATTTACGCCTTTGGTGCTATTCGTCAGCCCTTGGCCTATGGAAAGTGGGATTGGGGTAGTCACAGCATGGGCCCCGAGGACGGGTCATGGCAAATTGGTATCAGAGGAGTCGGTTCTACCACAGAACTTATAACTCTGATATATTCCTTTCTGTGAAGCAATAGTGTTAAGGGTACCGAGTGTGGTTTTCAGTTCAGGGAGTCCAGTGTCGGTGCGGGCGGCCGACGTATCCATACACAAGGACCCTAAAAACTGATTTCTGACTTTTTGCACAAAGACACTAATTGCGTGTGTGTTTCCAGAAGTTTTTAAAAGTCAGCTCAAACCAGGTCAGCTCACCAGGTATAAATCGTTTGACCATGTCACGTATGTTTCTTTCAGGATGCCTCTCCACGGACGATCTGCTAGAGCCCCGAGATATGTTCGTACTGACAGCCTGCCGAGCGACGAGGCTTCGATATAGGGCCCTCTTGCTGTTGAGGTACCATCAGAGGCACCAGCGGTACTACCACCCGTTGGGTCACCGATGCCACTAGCCGCAGCAGCAGAGAGTGCACATCGCTTGAGCGCACTGCACGAGTTCCAGTGCTAGAGGCCACCAAGGTTCATGGGAGAGACAGACCTGTAGGCGGCTGAGGATTGGCTGGTGGTTGTGGTGGGATTTTTTAGGATAGTGGGTGCACCAGCGGACTCCATGGTGATCGTTTCTTCCAGCCTCCTTCAGGCAGCAATCGAGAGATGGTGGAGCCACTTGTTCCAGTTTTGCGATGGGATGACCTTCTCATGGGAAGACTTCGAGACCTTCTTCAGGGTGGATTTTGTGCCAGTAGCTCTACACCCCGAGCGTGTACAATAACTGATACCTTTGCCGCAGGATTTTCGATCAGTAGTCGAATCATCTGTGGGCAGTAGACAGATGATGCAGAGGTCCAAGAGGACCAGAGTCGTCCGTACGAGGAGCAGGAAGTGCTATCAATGCGGCAGAAAGGGTCACCTGGCACGTGACTGTCCGACCCCCCCCCCCCCCCCGCACAGTTGATCCGCAGGCTTTGGAGGAGCCACCAAGGTAGAAGAAGCGGCGGGTGCTTGAGCAACAGCCGAGCAGTGGACAAGGCAGTAGAGCTCTGGGATTAGGTGGACTTGAGTGAAACTAGTGGATATGTCCCTTGTACTTCTAGTTCCATGTTGTTGTTGTATTTGTGTCTTTGTACTATGAGGTGCAATAATAAAAGACACTTATCCTAGTGACACTTTCCTTCTTATCCTCTCTTTATGTTGTTACTAAGAGGTTCCGGTTTAAAAACTGTTGACTTGACCCTCACTTTGAGATACCTACTGGCGGAGACCTAGTTACCACACACTGATGCCGACAGTGTGACTCAACCCTTAGAGGCGAGAGTAATGGTTGGATCTCTTGGTAGTAGTGTCGAGGCCTTACGACGTCATCCTTGGTATGGACTAGTATCATCCATGTCGGGATTGACTGTATTAGGCAAAGAACGTGGTTCATCCTGGGGATGAGACCGGATTTCTCTTATCGTCAAAGAAGAAATCTCAACAGCTCTTGCAGGACCAAAAAGGTCCAATTCATCCAAAAGCGGATGAGGACAGCTCAGAGCGGCAAAAAGTCTTGTGCTAACAGGAGGTAGAGACCACTAGAGTTCGAGGATGGCGACCACGTTTCCCTACGGGTCTCACCTCGACGTGAGTTACGGAGATGTGGCCGAGGCAACAAGTTATCTCCGAGGTTCAACGGACATTTCTAGGTCCTCAGCAGGGTAGGCGAGGTGGTTTACCACTTGACCCACCCACCTCAGTTGTACCAGGTGCACGACGACTTCCATGTATCTCAACTAAGAAGATACGAGCTCGACCCTTCGATTTTCATCGACCATGAGGAGCTGGACTTGGGTGATGGGGTGACCCTCACAGAGGTTCTAGTGGGGATCGAGGAAGGATAGGAGCAGATCCTATGAGGACGGTCGATTCCTCAGGTGCGCTTTCACTGGCAGTACGAGAACCTCTAGGTGAGCACATGGGAGCGGAAGGCTCAGATGCGTGCTCAGTACCGCTTTTGTATCCCTAGTTTTTGTTAAAGCTTTACGGGGATTTATGCCCTGAGGTGGGAGTAATGTAAATACCCAGAAATTTAAATTAAAATTTTTTCTTGATTTTCTTTAGGATTTTACATGAACTCAGTTTTTGACGGCACCTGATTCCGAGGCCCGGTGTGCCCGGAATCAATTTCCAAAGTTTGGCTCGGGTACGTTTAGTGAAAGAATGTGCGGGTTTTCCTAAATTTTGAACCGGTGCTCGGAATTGAAATCTGAGGGCACCGATGAAATCACAGTGCCGGTAATTGCTTAGGAACACCTTTTCCGGAGTTGCGTTTGCTCGAGTGTGGTTTTGAAATTATTTTGGGTTAGGTAAATGAATAAAATAATATTGGCAACCAATTTATTTTATTTTAAGTTGTTTAACCTAAGCTAAGTGGTTGAAGTGCGACCCACTATATCCTACTTCACTAGGTAGGATATTTGTGGGGTGGGACCCACACGATCCCCAACTTTTCAACTTCCATGAAACTCGCACCTTTAATTAGGTAACACACCCGCACCCCCCTTTTTAAATGTAAATCAACTCTTGCGTTTAAACTGAATAATAAATGCCTCATTAATTGGGCGGTTTAAACTCCTCAATTAATTCAATTAATTGATTGATTCAATTTTTGAATTTCAAACTTAAGACTTGAGTAATAAAATAAGAGGTGGATGATTTTATTATGGTTGGGCTTGTTGTGTTGAGTTTTTGGGAGAAAAAGAGAAGTGTTGAAGTTCTTCGTTTTTCATCTAATAATGAAAAGAACGCACGGCCTCTGACGAGGAACACCGACATTCGATGTCGGATGACGGTGAAAGACGCCTTCCTCGGAGATCAATAAACCCCAACGATCCTCTTCTTCTGTAATGATCAATTCAGCGACATCCCTTTCCCCGAAAAACCTCATTCGACGACAATGCTTGAGGTAGGGAATTAATTTTAGAATGATATCCTTTCCCATGGGGTTTTCCCTTCTAAAACAAAGAACACGGATCAACTAAATATTAAGATGATCCGCGAAAGAATATGTTTGCGGGTTGGGAATTCTTGATTGCTGGGAAAACCGTAGGGGGTTTGATTTTGGTTTATGAATCTTTCTTGACCGTCCAAAAATCAATTTTTCTTAAGCCACATGATATCGGATTAAAGAAAGGAGGTCGGGCCGCACTAACACAGCCGAACCTCTTCCCCCTTCATTAAGGTGTTTGCCGCGGCTCGATCAATGGTGTCGCGGTGCAACGGCACCACACGGATACAAGGAGGATCATCGGTGAAGAAGCAGGGTGCCATTGCGCCGTGCCGTGGAGGCCGAATGAAGCCGTGGCACTGTCGCACCGCGCCTGAAAACCATGAAGATATGCGGTTTTTTTATTTGGTGTGCGGTTCGACGATCCACGGAAGAACGGGCCACATGGGTGATTTGAAGGCTTTACAACGAAGGGCAGGTCCCGGGAGGACCGTAGGTGAAAACAGAATTGAAAAACGGACCACCAGAGCAACTCCGGCAGTCCGTGGAAGGCGGCAGAGGCGCGCTGTCGGAAAATAACCACCGCGGCTGAGCCGCGGCGGCGGGCCGAACCGGAACGGCTTAGCCATTCTAGAGGCTGAGCGGCACAGCTCAAAGTCGCACCGGTTACATTGATCGCGGGGGGTTTGTAACCCCCGCACCCGCTGGCCATGCGGGCGCTGCGCCGCGCCCACGCCAGCGCTAGGCCGGGCCGCGTAGGCCGGGCTGGGCCACGCCATCCGGGCCGGGCCTCACCCAAACGGGCCGACCAAGGGGGTCTCGGGCCGGGTCGGACCGGGCCCGAACCCTCTATTTTCGGACAGTTTTGTTCAAACACTCATATCTTTGGCTAACGACCTCTGATTGATGCACCGTCAGTTGTGTAGCGATCCCTGGATCGATATGGCCGTTTCGGTATATTACACTTGAGGTTTTGGAGAACTTTTTGTATGGACAGGTTGGTTCGAATACGACACCAACCGAGCCCTCGGAGCAAAAATGCTTATAACCTGATCTCCGAACGTCCGATTGACGTGCCGTCAACTTTGTTGGATTCCTCTTGATGAGACGGATCTTTTGGCATACATCTCCTAAGTTTTGGATGTAGTTGGATAGTGGCCGAGTTGGATTGTACCTAAAATCCAACAGGGCCCCTAGAACGGAAAAGCTGATAACTTTCAGACCGGACGTCTGTTTGACGAACCGTCAGTGGCGTTGGTGATCACATTGAGAAACGGTCCCTATGAGCATACCCTATGATAGATCGGGGTATATCTGAGATATGGATGGGTTACTTCGCACATGAAACCAATCGGGCCCCTGGGACGAAAAGGATAGTAACTCACAGACCGGGCATCCGACTGACGCGTCGTTTATTGCATTGAGACCCCTATGACGAGGTGGATATTTGAGATACTTCTTCGTGGGACTTTGTGATACTTGGAGTATCGACCAGTAGCTCATGGAGCAGACCCTTTTGGTGACAATCTTGCAGAGTGCAGAGACCTAGTAGCTGGATGAGTCTTGACGACTACTGATCTATCATTTCGATTTGTTTTGGATAGCCCAGTGGGGAGCGCTTGGTTGTAGCGGTAGAACCACAGCGGAGGAGCGCTTCGTTGTAGCGGCAGACCCATAGTACTCAATAGAAGGAGTACCTTTTGAGTCTGTGAGGGGGAGCGCTTGGTTGTAGCAGCAGACCCACGGCAGAGGAGCGCTTGGTTGTAGCGGCAGACATGCGGTACTCAATAGAAGGACTACCTCTGGAGCCTATAAGGGGGAGCGTTTGTTTGTAGCGGAAAACCCATGGTGGGAAGAGCTTGGTTGTAGCAGCAGGCCCACAGTACTTGATAGTTGGAGTACTACAGCAGTCCAAGGTTAGTGGGGCACGCTTGGTTGTAGCGGCAGGCCCACTGTAATCGACAGAGGAGGAGTTCTCCAGCAGCCATGGTTTTGACTTCATTATTAAATCCTGGTTTGAGCTGAGTCTATAATCTTTGTGTTTCCTCATGGTTTAGATGGGTCACTTGATAACTTAGGTATATGTATGGGCATATAACTGGGTAGTGGTTATCCGTTGATTTCATAATCTTTGTGTTTCCTCATGGTTGAGATGGGTTACTTGATAACTTGCGTATATGTATGGGCATATACCTAAGTAGAGGTTATCTATTGAGATATTCTTTGTGGTTATCCTTTTTAGATTTAGTGAGACCTCGAGGTTCTTAGGGTCCCTACTGAGTATCGTTATACTCACCCCTACACGGGTTATGCCCGCACCTCGTTGTGTTGGTTGCAGACGACGGGAAGCATAGACCGAGGCCAAGTGTTCGAAGACTGAACGGTACCTAGAGGTGGACCTCACGATGAGACAGTATTTGGTGGTGGACTTCACGATGAGGCGACACTCGAATGAGGTTGATGGGCGAGAGCGTTGTGGAGGCTATCTGTACCTACCCTTCAGGTAGGATCCGTGGTGGATGATCCAAGAGCTGCGCTATCTGTACCTACACTTCATGTAGGATCCTTGGTTGATGATCTAGGAGCTTCTTGTCACCTTCCGGATATTTTACCTTTTTCCTTGTACTTTATAGTTGGGCATGTATTTTCGGCCCCTTTACTTTCAGCACGGCTTGTTTCAGTTTTACTTAGTGTTTTACTTCTGCTTGTACTTTGGGGTGTTTTGTTTACTTTTATAAAGGCAATGCCTTCCCAGTTATCGGGATTTACACCTTTGGTGCTAGTCGCCAGCCCCTGGCCTATGGAAGGCGGGCTTGGGGTAGTCACGACATGGGCCCCGAGGATGGGTCGTGACATCATAATTTTTAGAAACTTCTAACCTCTACACTTTATTGTTTTTTCCAAATACACAACTTTCTCATATTTCATCTTCTCAGAAACAATTCCAACTTTATTCTTATCCTTTTAAGGTAACCTTTGATCCTTCTAAGGTTCACCCTTTCCAAAACATTCACCAAATTCAGATATGGAGTTCTTAAATCTTGTAACCCTCTGCTCTGCTTTAGAAAGTTTTTGTTGAGGAAGTTCCAATTCTTCTTCTTTTTATTTAATATTAAATTCTAGATGTTCATTTTGATTCTATTCTTTCTAAATATATTTCTTAAAGTCATCAATACTTTCCAACAGCGTAACTTTCTCATCAGTAAAACATTAATGATTGTTTTTTAGGAACATTCCTTTTTCAATTTCTTAATTTCTTTTCAATAATTCCAATATTTATCAGAAATTATTTCAATTCTTCTTTCAGATGAAATTATAATAGATTTTATTCTTCATCAAAACTTATCTTTATGAACACTTCATTGTTAACAATTGAAATGAAAGTATTCTGTCCAATATTCTTTGTAGGCTTTTCATATTTAGCTTCACTGTCTTCTTCAACATCTTTAGAGAAAAAATTCTCCTTTTTGATTGAGATAATTTTTTATATTTCCCTTTGGAATAATATTTAGGCGTATCACCCTATTTCTTCCATGATATTCTCTACCTTCTATAATATTCTTCACTATTGTTTTTATTCTTTCTTCAAGGGAAATTTTCATCACAACTCCTAACAACTACACATTCAATTATTTTTAAGGGAAGTTTCCCTTTATACATTCCCATACATCTTTCCACTTTTTTAGAAAACAGGGATGAAAATTCATCAAGATTTTTATAGAACTCATCTTTATAATCATAATCTACAGCTTCTTCTTCTTCAAGAATCTTCTAAGGATACTATTTCTTGATATCCTTGAAAGAAATTTCTTTATTAACGTTTTTTCCATTCATAAATTTCTCCCTTTTTATTTCATATGTGATGATAGTACTATACAAAACATATATAGAAAATGTTTTCAGATCTCTATCTTCCAATAAATGAAATTTTTCATAAAATATTTCATGAATAATTTTCAAGATATTTTCTACAATGGTAGAATCTACTAACTTTTCACCAAGACATCTAACAGTTCTAAAAATTCCATTCACACTATTAAAGAAGTCACCAACTAATTCACATTCACCCATATTATGATCATAATACTTTAATCTCTAGATTTTTAATATTTCTTTATTCACCTTCTTATTTATTTCATAAATTTTATTCATCTTATCTTAGAAACCATTGGTAGTGGAAGCAGACTTGAATCTTAGAAACTCACATTCAGAGAGTGGTGAGAGTAATGCATTCTTAGCTCTTCCATCATTCCCAAGATTATTCTTATCAATAGATATAAGAGGAACTTTTTCACCAATAGAAGTAAATACATCTATTGAAACTTCAAGAAAATCATACCCAATATACATAAGATAAGGAAAGATCTTATCTTTTCAGATATTATAGTTCTTACCATCAAAGACCGATATCCCCTTACTATTCACAAAATTCAAATTCTCCATCACAACCTATCTTTCAAACAAGAAAATGGAACTTCCATCTGATACCACTTGATATTACACAGTCAGGATCAATGTATCACAAATAGGTGGAGGGTTAAATCAGTGATATATTTTTCTTTTAAGTTTCCTTTATTTTGTAAAAACATTTTCCCCTAATAAATATGTATCACTTTTCTAAAAACAAAACTAAAGAAACATTGTGGTGTTTTTTTCAACATGGTTATGTATTTTTTGATAACTAAACTTTTTTGTAATTTTTTTTGTTATTCATGATTAAACCTAGTCAATCATAATGAGTTTTCATAAGATAGATGTAATTTGTTTGGTCCAAAAGCAAAGGAAAATAAAAGATTTATCTTTAAGAAAGTTATTTTCTGGATACAGTTTTCTAAACATAGGTTTTTGGACTAAGAAGCACCAGATACTAAACTAGACATAAAGATAAAGGTGTTGATCAAATGCATAATCAGTATCAGATCCATTAGCATGAAGTGACGGATTCATCAGACTTAGTGTTAGTTATAAAGTCACATGTTTCTGAGAATGAAAGTCAAATGTTGATGAATAGATTGAATGAATATATTAATATTAGGAATTATAAATTTTTTATACTTTTTAACTAAAATCAGATGATAGTTTTCTTCTCATGATGTTCTCACAAATCTTGAAAACTATCATGATAAAATATTTTGAAGAAATTGATGAATCATAAAGATCATATCAGTTCCAGTAACCCTTGTAACACCTGAGACTTTTATGAGAAATATTTTGTATTTATGTTATCAAATGAATCATTCACTACACACAAAACTATCTTGGCTTTCTTTACACGCAATCGCGACCTTCCTCGATAGCTTGCATCGTACGCAATATCGAGTTTCACTAAACAATGTTATACTATTAAAATATTACTAAAACTAGCAGTTATGAATAGTAAAACCCACTTTTTGAAATTTTGTAAATTTTATTTTTCAAAATGGACTTCATTTTTGGATTCGGAATATTGAAATTAGCCTAGGGGGAAATTTTGGTATTTTTCTGAAAACTTTCAATTTTTGATGAATAGTTAAAACACTAGGTTACTATTTAAAAACCGAATTTTTATTTAAATATTTATTTATTTTATTTAAATTTATGTTATGTAAAAACTGATACATAATATCTATATAAGTTCAATTCAATTCATTGGAGTCATTTTATAATAATTTTAGATATATAATAATTTTATTGAACTTTTCACCATCTTTTACCCACCTCCTAGGAGAATTTGAAATTTTACATAAAACTTAATTTTACCACTTCTGTGAGTGGAATTTCGAAAATCAGAGAGACATGGTTAATATCAAGGAATAAAATGTGGTTCAATGAGATGAAAATAATTTTTGGTGAATAGTAACTTTTTATTTTTTTTACCATAGTTAAAAGTAAATAGGGTAATTAAGGGTAAAATGGTTTATATCATTACCCTAACACAAGTCCTAATTCTGTTAGATAAGTTTAATTCGACCAAAGAAACCTTAGAAATAAAATATGACCATTTAGGCCCACTTGGATTAGATTAGGACATTTATTATTAATTTATTTAATGAAGGGTTAAAATAGTTAAAATCAAAGTTTAATAACTAAATAATTTTTAGTATAGGGTTATACATAAGATAAATTAGACTATAAGTATTCATTAGAAAGATAAAAAGATTTCCTACATAATGGTATTTTATTTTTTATTTTTAGTCCATAAATAATTTAATATATTTATGACACAATGATGATGCAGTAATTATCTTATTAATGAAATATTGACATAATTGATGTTATAAATACCCAAATAAATGAAATTTTAGACTTTTTATGAATTAAAATAATTTTCTAGGATAATATGACATGTTATTATTGATTTAATTAAATTTTTTCGAAATAATATTTCTGTTATTATTTTCATAAAAATCAATTAACAAATAGTGTCAAAATTGACATAAAATAGTTTTTAAAACAAATATTATATTATTAATTGTTATTTTATTCCTAAAAATCTATTGTTCGGACAAATGACTTAGATAAGGTTATATATATTAATAATAAACAACTTGGGGATCTTTTTTCTTGTTATAGTATGTTTATTAACCTTATAGTGTAAGAAAACTAGAAGACACGGTAAAAGTTAAATTATCTACCTTAAAGTTAAATCTAAATGATAAGGTTAAAATAGAAGCCTAAACTTGTATAAATTCTATTGGATGAGATTATTTCGACCCATACCCACCTTATATTAGAAATAAATTAATTTGGAGCTATTAAAAAACGAATATGACTTTATAATAAAATAATATTTTTAGTTTTTCCTAAGGTGCCCCTCTCCTCCCTTATAAAAGGGCACCACCTCCCTCTCTTCCTCACACCACATTGAGCCTTCAAGCTTGGCCAAACCCTACCAAATTCTCTTCTCCACTTCCCTATAAACATCCTAGAGGTCCCGGTCTTCTTAAAAGACCAATTTTAGTGCCCTAAGAGGAGGTCTCAAAGAGGAGCTTCAAAGAAGAGGTAATGTCCGTTACCGATTCTTTCAACTTTATTTATTCTTCCACTTCTTCTTCATTAGTTGTTTAATTATGAAGTAATAACATCAGTATCACTCATATACTGGTATGTTATTATAAGTATGAAACAACCCTATTTCACCATCTATCCATCCTATGTAAAATGAAATCACTGCGCGTGCGTACGTACGGAATACAGTCTCCACGTCGTGGTGTAATCTATTTTACACCACCCCCTTAATTGGATGGGTATAATGGTGTAAATAATAACTATATATAATTATTTTAATGTGATATTGATTCTGAAATAGTATATATACACTCCAATACAATTCCATGATCATGGGAACGATATCATCACTCGTGCATACGTACGGAATATCGTCTCCACGATGTGATGCGACTCGTTCTACATGATCTTAATTGCATAATGATTATATAAATGAATTGAATGAATGAATATGATATATATTACACTAATACTATTCTGTAAATTAGGTGTCTATAACCTAAATATAAGAATAAGAATTTATTCCTCCAAACACGCATAAGAACAAAAAGTAATAAACACCCTAATAACAAGTAGCAATGAAATATTACTAATAAGAAGCTAAGAATATGGCCATATATGATATCATAACAATGATTATGATTTTGGAATAAGTCAATGACAATATTTAAATCATTATACAGGAGTTTCGGACACTTATGAAGCAAATCGGACCTAAGGTAAGGGAAAATCTCGCAATCTCATTTTTATCCGAGATTGTTTAAACACTAATAGAAATATTGACAATACCAACGGTTCAAAACTATTGGTATAGGCTGGAAAACCATTGGTATAAGATATACCAGCAGTTTCCCAAACCATAGGGAAGTAAGGTGTTGGGAAAGACCTTTACCAACGGTTTAAGGAAAACTGTTGGTAAAAGGTGGTGAAAGTTTTAATTTCCCAACGGTTCCTCCAAACCGTTGGCAAAAGGATTTACCAATGGTTTAAAACCGTTGGGAAATTCATATTTTTGAGCTTATACCAATGGTTCAAAACTGTTGGGATATCTTTTTACCAATGGTTTAGATAAACCGTTGGTATATATTCATATATGCTCAAAGTATACCAACGGTTCTAAACCGTTGTTATTGGGTATTTTCACAAAAAACCAGCAGCCTGCATACAGCTGCCTCCACTTGATAGACCTGCATAAAAAAACATCACAAATATAACATATATAAATAGACTTCAAACACCACAAAAAACATTCGAAATAACACATAAAAATATCACTCTTCCAACCATGCCATGTACTACAATTCTCCACTTCAATCTTCATATGACAACAACTCTTCCAATTAACCTATTTCAATTTATTGGGTTCACACATATCAATTTCTTCTTACTCAAAAAGATGATTATTATGATAGAAATTTGTGCATGAGGGGTATGTGTGATAAAGTGAATTAACAATGTGGTTAAAATTTGTGCATCATCTAGAGTGATGCATGACTTGCTATGAATGTGATGTGGGGGGATGTCCAGAGAGGGGAGGGGGTTGTCCAGGAAGAGGGGAGGGTAGATTTCCAGGGAGCTAGTATGGGGGTCATAGAGAATGTGAAACAAGTATTCGTATTCAAATAATAGCATATCATCACATTCATTTGATGAGCATGAGCTAATAATCTTACCAAGTCATTCATATATTTCAAGACATACAAAAATGGAATAATCCCAAATAACATTGCATGATCAAAGAAATAAAAAAAAGGCATGTGAAATCAACATGCCTACATTTACATATCATCCATGAGGTATTACATTTAATCAAATTGTAATAGAATTATACATAAGGCATATGAGTCTCATTTAATTGCATACACAGTGGTACAAAAGGAAAATGTTATTCATGTCTGGGGGGCTGTCCGGGGTCCAAGGAGGTGGGTGGGGGGATATCCAGGGTCCAGGAAGGGGGGTGGGGGGGGATGTCTGGGGCTATCCGTTCACATCACATTTTACTCATGGATCGTTGTCCTTAAGTTTCAATAGAATTCGAATGTGGTTGGTCAGTTTGTCGTATGTCAGTAGTTGATTTCACTTAAAATTAAGTCCATTTTTAACAAAACAGAGTCACTTTGAGTGGTGTCGGCCACACCAGGCCTCGGATTGAGGCAGGGTTAAAACGATCATCTCACATATGAGACATGGATCGTTGTGTAAAATTATCAACACAATCAGAAGTTGTTTGATCGGTTTGGCGTATGTACGTAAAATATTGTCCATTTTAAACAAAATACATACACATGGAGTGATACCGGGCACATTCTGATTCAGATTGAGCTAGGGTTGACTCATACACATCACATATAACTCATGGATAGTTTTCCTAAAGTGTCAACACAATACGAAGGCGTTAGGTTGGTTTCCTGTCTGTTAGTTGTTGATTTCACTTAAAATTAACTCCATTTTGAACAAAAGAGAGGGAGTTTGAGTGGTCCCGGCCACACCACACCTCAGATAGAGGATAAGTTGACTCGTAGACATCACATTTGACCCATGGATTGTTTTCCTTATGTTTCAATAGAATCCGAATGCGTTTGGTCGGTTTATTGTTTGTTAGTTGTTGATTTCACTTAAAATTAATTCCATTTTTAACAAAACAGAGGTACTTTGAGTGGTGTCGGCCACACCGGGCCTCAGATTGAGACAGTGTTGACTCATACACATCACATATGAGTCATGGATTTTTGTTCAATTGTATCAACATAATCATAAGCTGTTTGATTGGTTTGGCGTATGTACGTAACATATTGTCCATTATAAACAACATACATACACTTGGAGTGATACCAGCCACACCGCGCTTCAGATTGAGTCGGGGTTGACTCTTACACATCACATATAACCCATTGATCATTTTCCTAAAGTTTCAATACAATCCTAAGGCAGTTGGTCTGTTTCACGTATGCTAGTTGTGGATTTCACTTAAAAATAACTCCATTTTGAACAAAAGAGAGAGAGTTTGAGTGGTCCCGGCCACAACACGCCTCAGATTGAGGCGAAGTTTACTCTTACACGTCACATTTTACCCATGGATCATTTTCCTTAAGTTTAAATAGAATCCGAATGCATTTAGTCAATTTTTCATATGTCAGTTGTTGATTTCACTTAAAATTAAGTCAATTTTTAACAAAAACAGAGGCACTTTGAGTGGTGTCGGCCACACCGGGCCTCGGATTGAGCCGTCTTTGACTCTTACACATCACATATGAGTCATGGATAGTTTTTCACAAGTATCAACATAATCATAAGCCATATGATCGGTTTGACGTATGTACGTAAAATATTGTCCATTTTAAACAAAAGAGTGACTGTTTGGGGGGTTCCGGCCACACTGCGCCTCAGATTGTGGAAAGGTTTACTCGTACATGTCACATATGACTCATGGATAGTTTTCCTAATGTTTCAATAGATTCAGAATGCATTTGGTCAGTTTTTCGTATGCTAGTTGTTGTTTTCACTTAAAATTAAAGTCATTTTGAACAAAAGAGAGACATTTTGAATGGTACCGTCCACACGCCTCGGATTAATGTGGGGTTGAATCGTACACGTCACATATGACCCATGGATAATTGTACTGTAGTATCAACATAATCCGAATGCGTTTGGTCGGTTTACCGTATGTCAGTTGTTGATTTCACTTAAAATTAAGTCCATTTTTAACAAAACAAAGTCATTTTGAGTGGTATCGGCCACACCGAGTCTCGTATTGAGTCAGGGTTAACTCTTACACATCACATTTGACTCACGGATCGTTTTCCTTAAGTTTCAATATAATCCAAATGTGTCTGGTCAGTTTTCCATATGTCAGTTGTTGATTTTACTTAAAATTAAGTCCATTTTTAACAAAACAGAGGCACTTTGAGTGGTGTCAGCCACACCAACCCTCTAATTGAGGCGGGGTTGACATGTACACATCACATATGATTCATGGATTGTTTTGAAAAATTATCAACACAATCAGAATCCATTTTATCGGTTTGGCGTATGTACGTAAAATATTGTCCATTTTAAACAAAAGAGGGACAGTTTGGGTAGTTCCGGCCACACCGTGCCTTGGATTGAGGCAGGGTTGACTCGTACAAGTCACATATGAACCATGGATAATTTTCCTAAAGTTTAAATATATTTGGAACGCATTTAGTCATTTTTCCATATGCCAGTTGTTGTTTTCACTTAAAATTAAAGTCATTTTGAACAAAAAATGAGACATTTTGAATGGTACCATCCACACCGCGCCTTGGATTGAGGCGGGGTTGACTCTTACACATCACATATGACCCATGGATCGTTTTCCTATAGTATTAATAGAATATGAATGCATTTGGTTGGTTTACCGTATGTCAGTTGTTGATTTCACTTAAAATTAAGTCCATGTTTAACAAAACAGAGGCATTTTGAGTGGTGTCGGTCACACTGAGCCTGGTATTGAGGCGGAGCTGACTCATAAACATCACATTTGACTCATGGGTCGTTTTCCTTAAGTTCCAGTAGAATCATAATGCATTTGGTCAGTTTGTCGTATGTTATTTGTTGATTTCACTTAAAATTAAGTCTATTTTTAACAAAACAGAGGCACTTTGAGTGGTATTGGCCACACCGGGTCTCAAATTGAGGCGGGGTTGACCCATGCATGACACATATGAGTCATGGATCATTTTGAAAAATTATAAACACAATAAAAAGCTGTTTGATTGGATTGGCATATGTACGTAAAATATTTTCCATTTTAAACAAAATACATACACTTGGAGTGATACTGGAAAAACCGTGCGTCATATTGAGGCGGAGTTGACTTTTACATGCCACATATGACCCATGGATCGTTTTTCTAAAGTTTCAACACAATATGAAGGTGTTTGGTCAGTTTCCCATATGTCAGTTGTTGATTTCACATAAAAATAAGTCAATTTTGAACAAAAGAGAGGCAGTTTGAGTGATCATGGCCACACCGTGCCTTTTATTGAGGCGTGGTTGACTTTTACACGTCACATTTGACCCATGGATTGTTTCCCTTAAGTTTCAACAGAATCTGAATGTGTTTGTTCGGAGGGGAAGGGTCTAGTCGGGTACGCGGAGATGCTCGTCTACCTCTGGTACGAACCTCCCTCGTACCATCAACCTAAGCACTAAAAGAATGGAATAATGAAAAGTGCACATACTTATGTACCTGTAAAATCTACACATAGATAGCACATATCCACATCATGAAATAAAAAATAACACCGAAGATCAGACAAAATAGAATCAGTCATGTAGAGTAATGACAAGTGCACATACAGATCAGAAGCAGCTAAACAATTATTGCATACATGCCATGTTTATTTCCTAAAACAAAGTAAAAAAATCAAAATGATGAAACTCTAGAACATGGGTTGCCTCCCAGGAAGTGCTAAGTTTTACGTCTTCATCCAGATGGATGGACACTGGTCAATTATCTTGGTCCATCAGCTCAGAACTCCTCTGCCTCTTACAAGAACTGGTGGTCATGTCATCAAGCTCACAGGGATGCCTAGTGGGATTGATCACTTCAGGAGCGTACTGGGCGTGAATCTGGTGTGTAAGTAAGAGAATCTGGCACTCATCATCAGCCAGACACTGAGTCACCCATCGTGCGAGGTCATATGGAGACGGGACGTGCACATCGATGATCATGGAAGAGGCAAACAAGCTATACATTGATGGTTATACTGCATCCTCAAATAGATTCATTTTTATATATTAGAACCTTTATAAATGTTTGTCCCATTTTTACAAACAATTAATGTGTGAAAATTGTGAAAAATAACTTATCGGATATATAAAAATGGATTTACTCATGGGCCTGATGCATAATATCTCAAATATTCCTCATTGGATCTCAATTTGAAATATTAATCCATTATCAAATGTCTTATATCAATTTATTTTTATTTGGATCCTTAAGGTTGAACGCTTTTTGTAAAATCTAGCCAAGGGAGGATAGAATAGTGACTTGGAATACAATTGGATACTATGTGGTGAAAACCACATTATAAGCATTGTTTAGGATATTATTGAGGTGGTTTGAGGATCAAATCTATCCTTTTAGAGAAAATCCAGCATGTCCAAGTTTGGTGGTCAAAGTTTTGAAGTGGGGGGTATTTGGTGGTTGAGGAGGGGGATGAGGGGGATGTCCAAGGTCTAGGAGGAGGGGTGGGGGCTGTCTAGGGTCCAGGAAGGGGGTGGGGGTCTATCTAGTGTCAAGGAGAAGGGGAGAAGGGGCTATCCATGGTCCAGGAAGGAGGGGGGCTGTTCAGGGTCCATCGAGGAGGGGGGATATCCAGGGTCCAGGGTGGAGGTTGGGGGGATTCCTAGGGTCCAGGAAGGAGGGGGACTATACATGGTCCTGGGAGGAGGGTGGAGGGGGGTTGTCCAGGGTCCAAGAGGGGGGTTGTCCATGTTTCAGGAAAGAGGGGGCCAGGCTGTCCAAGTTCCAGAAGGGGGACTGTCCAGGGTCCAAGAGGGGGGTGTCTAGGGTCCATGAGGATTGGGGGCTCTATTAAAGGGAGTAAATCCTCAAATAATTCATTGAAAATTAACTAAACTTAATCCAAAAAACATAAATATTCCAATCCATCACCCAACCAACATCCAATTCATCCTCAATATCCCTAACCTTCGCATGCCATAAACAACACAACCTAGTTTATACCAAATTAAAACAGAAAACAAAAATAATAGATGAAAAACATTAAAAATAAGGTAGTACTTATAGATTGAGAGTGTATAACTACAAAATTGTTTGATTTAAGATGGATCTATGAGTGGAATGAGTTTCTGAGTCTTTGTATAGAGAGATCCCAGACGTTTAGGTCAAATCAAAATAGAAAATAAAAAAAATAGATGAAGAACATTATAACTGATGTATAACATACATATTTTAAGTGTATAACAGAAAAAGTATTTGACTGAAGAAGATGGATGGAGTTTCAGAGACTGGGTAACAAGAGAGTGTCGGGAGACCTTCAATTTAGGGCTGCAGTCGAGAGGAGGGGGGGCTACTGGACACCTGAAGTGGATTTAGGGGAAATCTTTCCCAACGGTTTTTAAAAACCGTTGGGAATGTATTCCTATACCAATGGTTTCATTAAACCATTGGAAAAAGGTGGCATAGATTCCAACATATACCAACGGTTAGTGTATAATCGTTGGTAAAAGTGTCTTAATTGAGCCCTATACCAACAGTTTTACAAACCTTTGGTAAAATTCTTCATAAAAGCCTCTATACTAACGGTTTTAAGAAAACCGTTGGTATACATAACCATTCCCAATGGTTTATCAAACCATTGGGATATAAGCATTGGTAAAAATGGGATTTCCAGTAGTGATAATTCAAAATTTACTGGGGAGTATTTATCATCCACATCCATGTTTCCTCAATATGTAATATTTATATCCTTCTACAATATTTTATATCCAATTTTACCCTTCGGTGATCTTTTAGTAAAAGATATGAAAAGAATCTTTTGTCATTTTTTGTATGAGGTACTTTTTGACTTTTCTGACAAAAGTACGAGAAGAATGTTTTTTTAACTTATACGGAATAAATGGATTTTTAGAACATTATTTCCATGAAGCTTCCTTTAAAAGTTTTCATGTTTATTTTTAATCAACTTCTTTTAGTTTAAAATTGTATGACATGTTAAGGAAAATGTTTTTGAAATAGAAAGGATATTTTCCTCAAGAATGGAGTTCAAGTGTTTTATCAAAATTATTTTCTATCTAAGATAATATATGGTTCTGTTTCTATCCCTATTATTACACTGATTTTATTATGTTTTGATGGAATTATTTTTATGAATTACTTTATCTTATATGAATTATTTTATGATGTCATGATGTTTAAGAGTCCCATTTTTATTACATGGGTTCTGCTATGATGTATGATTTATGATTTTGTGGCACACATAATAATGGTTTCATTATGAGATTGGTGGGACCTATATCACCCTCCAATGCATTGGGTAAAGATTTATATCTCATGAGATAGAGATGGATGGAACGGCAGGTTAATCTGGTTCAGTGAAACAAGACAGAAACGAGGAGTGAACTCGATTCAGAAATGGACTTTGTCCACTACGATAGTCTTGGCAATGAGTCTTGACTAATAATAAATGATTCTCTACGATTATGTGTGTATGAAACAAAGTTTCATGTTTTAATTTATTATTATTGGGATTACATTTTACTTCTATGATTTGTCCCATGTTATGAAATTACGATCTCTTTGGCAGGTTAATATTTCCAAAATGTTATGTTCTTATGAATATGATATGATTGATATTTATTTTGTTTACCCTTACTGAGAATTTGAGCTCACCCTTTTGTATGTTTTCCTTCCCCAGGTCAGGAAGAAGGTTATTAAGTAGGATATGCCAAAAAGGGACTCTAGATATGATGAAATAAATGGGAGACAACGTAGATGATTTATGAACCAGTTTTTTATGTTTCCCAGTTTCTAAAGACACTATACATATACGGTCCTTTAATGGTTTTGTTATATGTTTTAATAAGTGTACATAAATTTTGAAGTATTAGAAATGTATGTAAAGTATGGGTTGTTATAGTTGGTATCATAGGAAAGGTATAGTCAACCTTTGGAAACTAGGATGTGAAAGCCTTAGTAAGAACCCTAAGGATAAGTCTAAGCATATAACACAATCTTAGTGTTTTATAAATGGCCATGAATAACCTATGATAAGACCTTAAGTGTAAAATTTTATTATTGATTATGTGTTTTTCATATTATAATTAGTGTTGCACACACTATTCTTCTTGGTTTTAGTTAATGGCTGGAACCCGAAGGAACCGTGTTAATGCAGAATGCGACGGGCAATGAAATGATTGTACCCCTGAGCAACCAAACGTTATGGGATCTAGAATGAAAAATCTTGTAGCCATGATCACACAACTTTCTCAAGCTATAAAACATACAGTACTTCTAAATGAGCAAAGGAAGGAGCAACATTCTGTTGAATCCTTCATGAGGCAGCGTCCACCTTCATTCAACGGGTCTATTGATCCATTAGTTGCTGAACAATGGATTAGTACTACTGAAAATATATTTTCAGTTCTTTAATGTTCTGAACATGATAAAATCATCTTAGCAGTTTATCGCTTGGAAGGTGAAGCTAATCAATGGTGGAATCATATCAAAAATACGAGGCAAAGGGATGAAATTGATTCCATGGAATGGGATGAGTTCAAGAACTTATTTTTCAATAATAACTTCCCTTGTATTATCTGAACAAATATGGAGAAGGAATATCTTGAACTAAAGAAAAAGGATGATGAATCTGTTGGTACCTATAAAGCAAATTTTACAAGACTTTCAAGGTACGCTTTTGGTATTATTATCCAACCTGAGAGTAAGATCGATCGATTCTTTAGTGGCTTAAAACCAATTCTTCAAAGGGAATTAGACATAAGGGACTTTGATAGCTATGAGGAAATCGTTTGATGTGCTCTCAAAGTTGATATGGATATTGGAGTAACCCATCAGTCATATGGGTTTGATAAGAAGAGGAAAATGGAATTCAAAGGAAAATCTAAAGAGCACACTGAAAAGAAGATGTGTTTTCCCTTATGCTCAAAGTGTGGAAAGAAACATGGAGGAAATTGTCTTAAGGGGACAAGAAAATGTTATAAGTGTGGAAAATAAGGTCATCGAGCAATTGAATATTGAAATAATTGGAAGAAGATGTCTAATGATGCAAACAAAGGAAGGGATACACAGAATGAACCTACTACACTTCAATGTTTCAAGTGCAAGGAGATGGGGCATTATTCCAATCAATGCCCAAATCCAAGGGTTGATAATGATGATCGACGTCAACAAACTCTTAAGGCCAAAGACAAAGGAAAGTCACATGCAATTACTATCGGTGATGTAGAGTACGACAACGAAGTGGTGAAAGGTACACTTACCATCCACTCTAAAGTAGAAAATTTTTTATTTGATTCTGGAGCCACCCAATCTTTTTTTTTTCTGAAGAATTTTCTAAGGGTATATTCGTATTACCTCAACAATTAGATGTTGAGTTAGTTGTGACAACCCCTAATGGCAAAACAGTCACATCAAAAGTTAAAAATTCTTCTCTTTTTGAAGTTTGTGGGAAAGTGCTTCCTACAAATCTTGTGATCCTTCCTATAGTGGAATTTGATGTGATTATTGGCATGGATTGGCTTTCTCTATATGGAGCTCATATCAATTTCCAAAGAAGTGAAGTCACATTTCATATTCCAGATTAATCTATGATCGTCTATCGATGCAAGGATGAACATAACCTTCTAGCGGAAATTTCTTCCATCTTATGTGTCTTGATTCCACTAAATGAAGGTCATTTATCACAAATGGTTGGTGAGAAACTCATGATTTAGAATATTCCCATTGTATGGGATTTTGATGATGTCTTTCTAGAGGAATTGTCGGGTCTTCCACCAAATTGTGAAGTTGAGTTTTCAATAGAACTCATACCGGGTGCTTTTCCTATTTCAAATACACCTTATAGAATGGCCCCAATTGAGTTGCAGAAATTCAAGAAGAAACTCCAAGAGAATCTTGATAAGGGATTCATATTCCCTAGTGCATCAACTTGGGGAGCACCTGTTCTGTTTGTTAAGAAGAAAGATGGATCAATGAGACTCTGCATTGATTATCGAGAACATAACAAGATCACTATCAAGAAAAAATATCCTCTCCCGCGCATTGATGACTTATTTGACCAACTATGCGGAGATCAATACTTTTCAAAGATTGATCTTCATTTAGGGTATGATCAATTAAGGTTCAAAATAGAGGATATACCAAAGACGGATTTCCGTACAAGGTATGGACAATATGAATTTATAGTGATGCCATTTGGTCTTACTAATGCCCCTGTTATCTTCATAGATCTGATGAATAGAGTCTTTAGAAACTATCTTGATCAGTTTGTGGTAGTCTTTATAGACGATATTCTTGTCTATTGAAAGAGCAAGAATGAACATGAAGATCATTTGAGAATTAGATTGAAGACCATAATAAAGGAGAATCTTTATGCCAAATTTACCATGTGTGAATTTTGGCTTCAAAAAGTTGCATTTTTGGGTCACATAATCTCAAAAGATGGGATATCTGTGGATCCAGCAAAAACAGAGGTTATCAAAAGATGGTTGAGACCAACAACTATAACCGAGATCTAAAGTTTTCTTGGTTTGGCTGGATATTACCGATGTTTTGTTAAAGATTTTTCATGATTATCTAATCCACTCTCCAGGTTGACTCGAAAAGGAGTTAAATTCATGTGGAAGGAGGACTGTGAAGAGAATTTCAAGGAGTTGAAATGAAGGTTATCTAGTTCACTTGTACTCACACTTCCTTGTAGTGGAGAAAGGTTTGTGATCTACAGTGATGCATCCCAGAAGGGCATGGGGTGTGTTCTTATGTAAAATGATATCGTGATAGCTTATGCCTCACGAGAGTGGAAAATACATGAGAAAAATTACCCAACTCATGATTTGGAGTTAGCTGCGGTAATCTTTGCATTAAAGATTTGGAGGCATTATCTTTATGGAGAAAGGTGTGATATTTATACTGATCATAAAAGTTTAAAGTATATTTTCCCACAAAAGGAACTGAATATGAGCCAAATAAGATGGTTGGAGCTGATTAAGGATTACTACTGCTCAATTCAATAGCACTCTGGGAAAGAAAACAAGGTGGCAGATTCATTAAGTCGACAAGACAATGCTAGCTTATCCATGATGCGGATCACAAAAGATCCAATATTTATGGATTTACAAAGGATGGATCTTGGAATTATAATGAAAGGGGAAAAATTGTATCTTTCTCAATTGAATGTTCAACCATCTTCACATTTGATGATTAAAGTGGCGCAAAAATAAGATGTAGAGTTACAAAAGAAGGTGAGAAATATTCCGGAATTCAACCTTGATTGTGATGGGATAATAAAGTTCAGGAATCGGGTTTGTGTTCCTCCCATCCCAGAATTAAAGAAGGAGATGCTGGATGAGGCTCATAGTTCTTCATTGTCTATTCATCTTGGAAGCATGAAGATGTATAGGGACCTGAAAGAGAACTTATGGTGGGATGACATGAAAAGAGATATTGCTGAATATGTCTCTCAATGCTTGGTTTGTCCGCAAGTTAAAGCTGAGAGACAAAAGTCTAAGGGGATGTTACAACCATTACCCAAACCCAAATGGAAATGGGAAAACATCTCTATGGACTTTGTCATCGGACTTCCTAAAACATCCAAAGGCAATAATGCTATCTGGGTCATATTTGATCGTCTTACAAAGTCTGCACACTTCATTGCTATTAGAGAGGATTTCTCTCTAGATCAGCTTTCCAGGATATATATAAAGGAAATGGTAAGATTGCATGGAGTACCACTTCGCATTATATCTGATCAGGAACTGAGATTTACCTCAAAGTTCTCATGAAGTCTTCAGCATACTATGGATACAGAGTTGTGTTTTATCACTTCTTATCATCCTCAGACAGATGGTTAGTCTGAGAGGACAATTAAAACTCTAGAAGATATGTTGCAAGCATGATCTATGGATTTCAAAGGTGGTTGGGATCAACACCTACCTTTGGTGGAATTTTCTTATAATAATAGCTTTCACTCCAGTATTCAGATGGATCCTTATGAAGCTCTCTATGGAAGGAAATTCAGGACTCCAACTTGCTGGGATGAAGTTGGGGAAATAAAGCTATTAGGACCTGATCTTGTTGATGAGATGGTAGAAAAGGTCAGATCTATTCAACAACACATAAGAGCAACTCAGAGTCGACAAAAAAGTTATGCTGACAACTAAAGAAAATACCTAGAGTTTGAAGTGGGTGATAAAGTGTTCTTACGAATATCTCCCAGGAAGAGGGTCATCAGATTTGGAAAGAAGGGAATGTTGAGCCCTAGATATATCGGTCCTTTCGAAAAACTGGATCATGTTGGGAAGGTTGCTTACTGATTGGCACTTCCACGAAATCTCTCCCAATTTCACGATGTGTTCCATGTATCTCTCCTGAGGAAGTACATACTTGATCCTTCACATGCACTCAGCTCAGAAGTTGTACCGCTGGAGAAAGATCTTTTTTATGAAGAACAGCCGATAGAGATTCTAGATCGTAGCGAAAATGTCATACGGAACAAGACCACTTGCTTGGTGAAAGTTTTATGGAGTAACCACCAATTTGAAGAAGCTACATGGGAGTTTGAGGATATGATGAGGGATAGGTATCCTCATCTGTTTGTTACAAAGTGATGAATTTCGAGGGAGAAATTCATTTTAATGGGGGTAGAATGTAACACCTGAGACTTTTAGGAGAAATATTTTGTTTTTATGTTATCAAAGGAATCTTTCATTACACACAACACTAGCTTGGCTTGCTTTACACGCAATCACCACCTTCCTCGATATCTTGCATCCTATGCAACACTGAGTTTCACTAAACAACGATATGCTATTAAAATATTACTAAAACTAACCGTTATGAATAGTAATACCCACTTTTGAAATTTTGTAAATTTTATTTTTCAAAATGTACTTCATTTTTGAATTCGGAATATCGAAATTAGCCTAGGGTGAAATTTTGGTATTTTTCTGAAAACATTCAATTTTTGATGAATAGTGAAAACACTGGGTTACTATTTAAAAACAGACTTTTTATTTAAATAATTATTTATTTTATTTAAATTTATTTTAGGTCAAAATTGATACATAATACCCATATAAGTTCAATGCAATTCATTGGATTCATTTTATAATAATTTTAGATATATAAAAAATTTATTGAACTTTTCACCGTCTTTTACCCACCTCCTAGGAGAATTTGAAAATTTACATAAAACATAATTTTACCGCTTCTGTGAGTGGAATTTCGAAAATACAAGAGACACAGTTAATATCAAGGACTAAAATGTGATTCAATGAGATGAAAATAATTTTTGGTGAATAATAACTTTTTACTTTTTTTACCACGGTTAAAAGTAAATTGGGTAATTAAGGGTAAAAATTTTATTATTATTACCCTAACACATGTCCTAATTATATTGGATAAGTGTAATTCGACCAAAAACAACCTTAGGAATAAAATATGACCATTTATTCCCACTTGGATTAGATTAGGACATTAATTATTAATTTATTTAAAGAAGGGTTAAAATAGTTAAAATCAAAGTTTAATAACTAAATCATTTTTAATATAGGGTTATACATAAGATAAATTCGACTATAAATATTCATTAGTAATATAAAAACATTTCATACATAATGGTATTTTATTTGTAATTTTTATACAATAAATAATTTAATTTATTTATGACACAATGATGATGAGTAATTATCTTATTAATGAAATATTGACATAATTGATGTTATAAATACCCAAATAAATGTAATTTTAGACTTTTTATGAATTACTTTAATTTTATATGTTAATATGGTATGTTAGTATTTATTTAACTAACAGTTTTAGAACTAATCGTTCTGTTATGGTTTTCACAAAAATCAATTACCAAATAGTGTCAAAATTGACATAAAATAGTTTTTAAAACAAATATTTTATTATTAATTGTTATTTTATTCCTAAAAATTTAAGGTTCGGATAAATGACTTAGATACGGTTATATATATTAATAATAAACAACTTGGGGTTCTTTTCGCATGTTATAGTAAGTTTATTAACCTTATAGTGTAAGAAAACAAGAATACACAGTAAAAGTTAAATTATCTAACTTAAAGTTAAATCTAAATGATAAGGTTAAAATAGATACCTAAACTTATATAAATTCTATTTGATGAGAGGATTTCGACCCATCCCCACATTATCTTCTAAATAAATCAATTTGGAGCTATTAAATACCGTATATTACTTTATAAAAAAATAATATTTTTAGTTTTTCCTAATGTGCCCCTCTCCTCCCTTATAAAAGGGAACCTCCTCCCTCTCTTCCTCACACCACTTTGAGCCTTCAAGCTCGGCCAAACCCTGCCAAATTCACTTCTAAACCTCCCTAGAAACATACTAGAGGTCCTGGTCTTCTTCAAAGACCAATTTTAGTTCCCTAAGAGGAGGTCTCAAAGAGGCGCTTCAAAGAAGAGGTAATGTCCTTTACCGATTCTTTCAACTTTATTTCTTCTTCCACTTATTATTCTTTAGTTGTTTCATTATTAAGTAATAACATAAGTATCACTAATATACTGGTATGTTATTATAAGTATGAAACAACCCTATTTCACCATCTATCCATCCTACAGAAAACGAAATCACCACGCGTGCATACGTACGGAATACCGTCTCCACGTCGTGGTGTTATCTATTTTCCACCACCACCTTACTTGGATGGGTATAATGGTGTATATAATAACTATATATTATTATTGTAAAGTTATATTGATTCTGAAATAGTATACATACACTCCAATAAAATTCCATGATCATGGGAACGATATCATCGCTCATGTGTATGTACGGAATACCGTCTCCACGATGTGATGCGACCCGTTCTACATGATCTTCATTTCATAATGATTATATAAATGAATTGAATGAATGAATATGATATATATTACAATAATACTATTCTGGAAATGAGGTATCTATAACCTAAATAGAAGAATACGAATTTATTCTACAAAACACGCATAAGAACAAAAAGTAATAGACACCCGAATAACAAGTAGCAATGAAATATTACAAATAAGAAGCTAAGAATATGGACATATATGATATCATAACAATGAGTATGATTCTGGAATAAGTCAATTACATTATTTAAATCATTATACAGGAGGTTTGGACACTTACGAAGCAAATCTTACCTAAGGTAAGGGAAAATCTCGCAATCTCATTTTTATCCGAGATTGTTTATACTTCAGAATTTACTGGGGAATAGTGATCATCCACATCCATGTTTCCTCAATATGTAATATTTATATCCTTATAAAATAGATTATATCCAATTTTACCCTTCAGTGAGATTTTAGTAAAATATATGAAAGGAATCTTTTGTTGTTTTTCTTACGAGGTACTTTTTGACTTTTCCGACAAAAGTATGAGAAGAATGTTTTTCTAACTTATAAAGAATAAATGGATTTTAGAACATTATTTCCATGAATATTCCTTTAAAAGTTTTCAATTTTATTTTTAATCAACTTCTTTTAGTTTAAAATTGTATGACATGTTAAGAAAGGAAAATGTTTTTGAAGTAGAAATGTTATTTTCCTCAAGAATGGAGTTCAAGTGTTTTATCAAAATTATTTTCCATCTAAGATAATATAGGGTTCTGTTTCTATCCCTATTATTACATTGATTTGATTATGTTGTGATGGAATTATTTTAATGAATTCCTTTATCTTATATGAATTGTTTTATGATGTCATGATGTTTAAGAATCCCATTTTTATTACATGGTTCATGCTATGATGTATGATTTATGATTTTGTGGAACACATAAGAATGGTTTCATTATGAGATGGTTGGGACCTATTACTCCCTCCAATGCATTGGGTAAAGATTTATATCTCTAGAGATAGACATGGCTGGAACGGCAGGTTAATCCGGTTCAGTGAAACTGGACTGAAACGAGGAGTGAACTCGGTTCAGAAATGGACTTTGTCCACTAAGATAGTCTTGGAAATGAGTCTTGACTAATAAGAAATTATTCTCTATGATTATGTGTGTATGCCACAACGTTTCATGTTTTAATTTATGATTATTGGGATTACATTTCACTAATATGATTTTTCCCATGTTATTAAATTATGATCTCTTTTGCAGGTTAAGATTTCCAAAATGTTATGTTCTTATGAATATGATATGATTGATATTTATTTTGTTTACCCTTACTGAGAATTTGAGCTCAACCTTTTGTATGTTTTCTTTCCCCAGGTCAGGAAGAAGGTTATTAAGTATGATATGGCAAAAATCGTCTCTACATATGATGAAATAAATGGGAGACACCATAGATGATTTATGAACCTGTTGTTTATGTTTCCCAGTTTCTATAGACACTATACCTATACGGTCCTTTCATGGTTTTGTTATATGTTGTAATAAGTGTACTTCAATTTTGATGTATTATCAATGTATGTAAAGTATGGGTCGTTATAACCCTGACACTAAATATTGTATCCCGAATTAACAGAATTGGAAATTTTCATAAGTCATAATGTGAAAATCTAATGATGTTTAAGGAATTTTAATGTTGTTTAGTGGTGTCATCATTAGATACAGAACATTTTAATGAACATTCCATCATTATAATAATTCTAACCACACTGAATCTAAGGAGGAAGATGAATTGGTTTAATAACATCCACCACATCATAAAATGAGTGCCTCACATCGATAACACATCAAATATAGAACATCAGAGTGATCGGAGTTACTAATGATGATCTATAAATGGGATATAAGTTATTAAAAAAAGTGAATATTCTAAAATATGTTTTTTCCTGAGAATAAACAAATGGAGTGTTCAATTTTGTAATTTAATAATATTTTGACACCAATAAGTCATTTATTTATAAATTTTATCATAATGATGTGGGAAAAATGATATATCATAATGTGCTGAAAATAGTCAGATCATAATGAGTAGAGGAAGATAGTAAGATCATAATGAGTTAATAGAGGAAGGAATATTGTAATGAGTAGTGGAAAATGATTCTGGGGAAGTTATATTAGACTGAAAAAAAGTTAATTTGTTTGAGAAGACTCATCTCGAAGAAATATTCATAAGGATTTAAAAAGTAAAATTTAAAGTTTAAATGTGAGTTTTTTTTTAAGATTTCAAATTTGGGTAAGTGAGAAAAGTTTTTACATTTATCAATTTTTTCTTTTCGGAGTCACCTATAAATAGAATCATGCTTCATTCACATTTTTAACTTTTTAAAATAGTAGAAATCGTGGACCACTAAGGAATTTTAGAAAGAGTTCATTCAAGATATATATCTCATTAGAAGATCATACATCTGTTGTCTTATTAACCATAAATAGAAAAATCATATTGTGAATATTGTATGGAGTCGATTGGAATGAGGAAGATCGGATTGAATTTTTAAGTAGAGTTTGATAATTTTAGATTGAGAAAGGGAAAATTGTATTTAGTTGATCAAACTAAGTTAATTGGACTGGGTTTATCGGACTGATGTCTATCAGACCCAAGAACTTTTTTGGGGTGGATTGAACAAAGACGTTATTATTTTATTATGAATCATTTTTTATAATAAAATAATTTAAACAGATAGGATTCATTATTATTATTCATATCGAGATATATGAGGATTCCAATGGGAGTTGGAAAAAGTTTTTTACACTTATTTTTGATAGTTAATTTCTACAGACCCATGTGAGTAGCTATGGAAAAAATGTAGGTTCCCACACTAAGGTCTAACCTTGTAAATATTTTTTCCTTTACATTCTTTCCTACATTATCATGCATGAGTATTTACTAAAAGACTATAAGGATATTAACTTTAATAGGTTAAAGGGGTCAGGTTTTTAAAGTGTCGAAATGTACAAAAAGTTAAAAATTGATTCTACCCCCGCCCTCCAATCTCAGTTGTTATTTGATCCTTTAAAACTTCAATTGGTATCAGAGCTAAGGGTACTTTATTTAATACTTATCACAGATAATATCAGTTGTATCAACATTATAGTAATTCCTAAATTTTATGGGAAAATATATTATGAATGGAAAAATATGATGAATCCATATCTCTTATCTCTTGGCCTGGAATTTGTGGATGTTGCTACAATAGTGTTCCCACCTATTGAGAAAGATTCCCTGATGAACTTTACTAACAAGAGAAATATAGAAGTTTATACAAAAGCTATAAATACAATCCTTGTGTCCTTATTATAAAATTTTTATATGAAGGTTATGGGTCTTAAAACATCAAAGAGTATGTGGGACAAGCTAGAAAGTATTTTCAAAGGGAATATTAAATAATAAAAGATAAAAATAAGGCATTGTAATTATGATGAAATAAGGATTAAAGATGAAGAAACTATTGTTGAATACTTCCCCAGAGTTGATAAAATTGTTTGCAACATCAGAGGAAATGGTGATGTCCCGGAAGATTCTTCAATTGCGAAGAGAATTATGAGAAACTTTCTGGATAGGTTTGAATCTAAAATTTATTCTTTATAAGATAAGGATGATTTATCTCTTGGTGAATAGAATAAATTTATTAATGATTATTAAATGAGGAAAGCTTCACTGTTCCATAAGAATATGTAAGATGAATTTGAATTTGAATCCATTAGATAAATGAAAATAGAAGATGTTTAAGATATTTGTCCTTATGACTCTAAAGATAAAGAAGTTTATGAGTTGAATAACAAAATCTTGTCTTCTATATCCAAGAACTATTTACAAGGAAGAGTAAAGTATCTAGGTAAACATCCTCTCATGTTTTTTGAGTGTGGTGGAATTAGACACTTTTCTATGAATCCCCCCAAGAAGAAATTTTGGAATATCCATATTATTATGATGCAACATATTTATGGAAGAAGTGGAAAAAAAGTTATAAAGAAGAAAAGTAATCCAAAATATATATTAAGAAGTTCACAGGAGACAAAATAAGTATACTAAGTAATAAATTTGAATCAAACTCAATTGAAAATGATTATTCGAGAAGATGAATGTTATGAAAAATTCAGAACCTTCATTAAAAAAGTTGAGAAAACAAAAGATTCATTAGATAGTGAAGCAGGTGGTGAAGAATCATATAGAGATTATCAACTCATAACAGAACATCTTGCATGTCTTGAGACAAAAAAAACTCTCAATTAATAAATTGGATTAATGAATAAATGTTTTGAATAAGTTTATAAAGGGAGATAATATTTCATAAAGTAGGAGGAATAATACATTTAAGAGGTATTTAGTTAAAAATATATAATTATTGAATAGGGAAATATGATTGAAGATCTCAGTAGGAAGCTGGAAGCTAAGTAAAAAAAAGTTAAAAATTTTCAATTAAAACTTCTTGAGTCAAAAATTACCTTGAGGAAGATAAATGAAAACTTTAAAAAAATTTAGAAGTAAAATTTTAGACTTCTAAAGCTGGTGAGATAACTCAAATAAAGAATCAAGTGAAATCCTCACACACACAAAATATAATGCTTCATCTTATTTTTATAACATTTCAAGCTCTGAAAAAGGTATTAGGAAATATTGGGTGGAAAATGGTATGAGAAACTTATTTCATCTAAAAAATCTGAAAACACACTCAATAGTAAATATGGTCCATGTGCAGATACTCTTATAGCAGGAATAGGTTATCAACACCAACAAAGTTTCTACAGAGAAAGATCTTTCTTCAATAGAAAATCAAGATTTTATGGATATTTTTTATGTTTTTGAATCTATAAAAAGAGGGATTATAATTTTTTGGCATAACTTTTAAATTCTCAGAAGAATGTTTAAATAAATTTAAAGTATTGGTGGAATAAGTATTATTAACTTTCCTTACCCACTAGAAGTTAGAATTGAAAAGTCTTGATATGTTTGAAATATTCCAAAAAAAATTAATTTGAATGCCTCGAATACTTTTTTGGAAAATGTGATTAGGCTGGTCAGCATGATGAATGATGTATGACACTCCTTCTGGAAAATGATGAAACTCTAGAACATGGGTTGCCTCCCAGGAAGTGCTAAGTTTTACGTCTTCATCCAGATGGATGGACACTGGTCAATTATCTTGGTCCATCAGCTCAGAACTCCTCTGCCTCTTACAAGAACTGGTGGTCATGTCATCAAGCTCACAGGGATGCTTAGTGGGATTGATCACTTCAGGAGCGTACTGGGCGTTAATCTGGTGTGTAAGTAAGAGAATCTGGCACTCATCATCAGCCAGACACTGAGTCACCCATCGTGCGAGGTCATATGGAGACGGGACGTGCACATCGATGATCATGGAAGAGGCAAACAAGCTATACATTGATGGTTATACTGCATCCACAAATAGATTCATTTTTATATATTAGAACCTTTATAAATGTTTGTCCCATTTTTACAAACAATTAATGTGTGAAAATTGTGAAAAATAACTTATCGGATATATAAAAATGGATTTACTCATGGGCCTGATGCATAATATCTCAAATATTCCTCATTGGATCTCAATTTGAAATATTAATCCATTATCAAATGTCTTATATCAATTTATTTTTATTTGGATCCTTAAGGTTGAACGCTTTTTGTAAAATCTAGCCAAGGGAGGATAGAATAGTGACTTGGAATACAATTGGATACTATGTGGTGAAAACCACATTATAAGCATTGTTTAGGATATTATTGAGGTGGTTTGAGGATCAAATCTATCCTTTTAGAGAAAATCCAGCATGTCCAAGTTTGGTGGTCAAAGTTTTGAAGTGGGGGGTATTTGGTGGTTGAGGAGGGGGATGAGGGGGATGTCCAAGGACTAGGAGGAGGGATGGGGGCTGTCTAGGGTCCAGGAAGGGGGTGGGGGTCTATCTAGTGTCAAGGAGAAGGGGAGAAGGGGCTATCCATGGTCCAGGAAGGAGGGGGGCTGTTCAGGGTCTATCGAGGAGGGGGGATATCCAGGGTCCAGGGTGGAGGTTGGGGGGATTCCTAGGGTCCAGGAAGGAGGGGGACTATACATGGTCCTGGGAGGAGGGTGGAGGGGGGTTGTCCAGGGTCCAAGAGGGGGGTTGTCCATGTTTCAGGAAAGAGGGGGCCAGGCTGTCCAAGTTCCAGAAGGGGGACTGTCCAGGGTCCAAGAGGGGGGTGTCTAGGGTCCATGAGGATTGGGGGCTATATTAAAGGGAGTAAATCCTCAAATAATTCATTGAAAATTAACTAAACTTAATCCAAAAAACATAAATATTCCAATCCATCACCCAACCAACATCCAATTCATCCTCAATATCCCTAACCTTCGCATGCCATAAACAACACAACCTAGTTTATACCAAATTAGAAGAGAAAACAAAAATAATAGATGAAAAACATTAAAAATAAGGTAGTACTTATAGATTGAGAGTGTATAACTACAAAATTGTTTGATTTAAGATGGATCTATGAGTGGAATGAGTTTCTGAGTCTTTGTATAGAGAGATCCCAGACGTTTAGGTCAAATCAAAATAGAAAATAAAAAAATAGATGAAGAACATTATAACTGATGTATAACATACATATTTTAAGTGTATAACAGAAAAAGTATTTGACTGAAGAGGATGGATGGAGTTTCAGAGACTGGGTAACAAGAGAGTGTCGGGAGACCTTCCATTTAGGGCTGCAGTCGAGAGGAGGGGGGGCTACTGGACACCTGAAGTGGATTTAGGGGAAATCTTTCCCAACGGTTTTTAAAAACCGTTGGGAATGTATTCCTATACCAATGGTTTCATTAAACCATTGGAAAAAGGTGGCATAGATTCCAACATATACCAACGGTTAGTGTATAATCGTTGGTAAATGTGTCTTAATTGAGCCCTATACCAACAGTTTTACAAACCGTTGGTAAAATTATTCATAAAAGCCTCTATACTAACGGTTTTAAGAAAACCATTGGTATACATAACCATTCCCAATGGTTTATCAAACCATTGGGATATAAGCATTGGTAAAAATGGGATTTCCAGTAGTGATAATTCAAAATTTACTGGGGAGTATTTATCATCCACATCCATGTTTCCTCAATATGTAATATTTATATCCTTCTACAATATTTTATATCCAATTTTACCCTTCGGTGATCTTTTAGTAAAAGATATGAAAAGAATCTTTTTTCATTTTTTGTACGAGGTACTTTTTGACTTTTCTGACAAAAGTACGAGAAGAATGTTTTTTTAACTTATACGGAATAAATGGATTTTTAGAACATTATTTCCATGAAGCTTCCTTTAAAAGTTTTCATGTTTATTTTTAATCAACTTCTTTTAGTTTAAAATTGTATGACATGTTAAGGAAAATGTTTTTGAAATAGAAAGGATATTTTCCTCAAGAATGGAGTTCAAGTGTTTTATCAAAATTATTTTCTATCTAAGATAATATATGGTTCTGTTTCTATCCCTATTATTACATTGATTTTATTATGTTGTGATGGAATTATTTTTATGAATTACTTTATCTTATATGAATTATTTTATGATGTCATGATGTTTAAGAGTCCCATTTTTATTACATGGGTTCTGCTATGATGTATGATTTATGATTTTGTGGCACACATAATAATGGTTTCATTATGAGATTGGTGGGACCTATATCTCCCTCCAATGCATTGGGTAAAGATTTATATCTCATGAGATAGAGATGGATGGAACGGCAGGTTAATCTGGTTCAGTGAAACAAGACAGAAACGAGGAGTGAACTCGATTCAGAAATGGACTTTGTCCACTACGATAGTCTTGGCAATGAGTCTTGACTAATAATAAACGATTCTCTACGATTATGTGTGTATGAAACAAAGTTTCATGTTTTAATTTATTATTATTGGGATTACATTTTACTTCTATGATTTGTCCCATGTTATGAAATTACGATCTCTTTTGCAGGTTAATATTTCCAAAATGTTATGTTCTTATGAATATGATATGATTGATATTTATTTTGTTTACCCTTACTGAGA